>JANHGO010003484.1:0-27042 GCA_024606505.1 Aquila spilogaster | reverse complement strand
ACTAAGCCAGACTACAAGGGTTGAGAGGTCAGATTCTAGGCCTGTAAAGAATCAGATTAGATTAAGAATTAAAACACTTTTTCACAGAAGTCCCAGAGAGGGACCAATTATTAAAGCTAAATTAATTCAAGTAATCACATCAATGTACTATTTCAAAGAGTTCTAGAGTTTTTCTTCTATACATATATATATCTTTTTTCATCTCTGTTTCTCATGAAAATAAATGCACCCTTCTAAAACAAGCCTTTCAAATCTCTATCCTAATCAGCCGTTGAAGGCATCTCTCAGACAGACAGAAAAGAAACGTAGTTCCCTATCCGCAGTCCAGCCACTCAAGAGAAAGTTCCTTGCGCTGTGAGGCAAATTGTGAGCTGTGTACCAACAAGCTCTCAAAGCCTGTAGATGCAGAGGTTAACATAAAAGGCTATGAATTACACAATTTGAAAAAACAAGCCAAACTTCATTCCACTACAGAGTAAGAAAAATAATTTCCTCTACTACTGTATTCCCAGCTTAGTGGTAGATTTGTGAAGTCCACCAGTTAGATCACTAACAACTAAAAACCTAGATCCATGGAATAACTTAGAGGTCAAATATCTTTATATACTTATAACAATCAATCTCTTTACATAATTTGACTCAGCAACTCTTTCCATCTGCCATTCTGGCTTTTCAGCTATACTGGGAATCCGAAATAATTTTGTATTTAGCTGTCGGAGAAGCAAACACAGCTAGGTGAGTTCTTCTCATTCTACACACGTACAATTAGAGTTTGCAAGATGAGAAGGTGGTTGGTATTTCCAGTTAGGAAACACAGTGTCTACAAACCATCAAAAGTCCTAGACTTTTCCAAAGAATCAAGTTCCGCTCTGAAGCTGGTTGACCGTTTGCTCCAAATTTTCTTCTCTTACTTCTTCAGTGTCACAGCTTCACACTCCATTTCCGGTCCTCCTTCTTTCACTACACTTTCATTTCCCATTTAGCTTCTCATTCTCTCTTACTTAAACCCACTTCAAACAAAATCCTGTTAATATGACGCTTGCTGCCTTCAATTTATTGTTGTGTTATACTTATTTCAAACAACATAAACTTCTTAAGGTTGAGTTATCCTATTATTAGTTCTTATACACTTTATAGCAATGAGAGTTCTTGATCTGAGACTTTTTCTTAACTACTATGGTCAATAATCATAAAGCAAGCATAACCATCCTTGATTACATTTTGAGCTGAAACAAAAGACATATCTCAGATTTAGGACCTTCATGGTCCTCCATTCCTGTTCTGTGTACTTACCATTATCTGAAATATCTAGGCTGGTGATATTGCGTATTTCTGCTATGCATCCTTCCAAGACTTGTGCACCTCCCGATCTTAACTAGAGACAAAACATCAACCATTTTTGCAAACTAGTTATGGTTTAGAGATCACACTGAAATGAGTAGTAGGAGTGAAGGTACTACCAGCAGCAAAAACAACAGCAACAGAGGTCAAAGACATCAAAATGACTACGCACACATTCTTACTGTTCTTATTCCCATCCTTCACTCTCACTATTTATACAGGAGTAAGGAACGGTACTGTATTTCCTTACTACTCTGCAGTTACACAGGGAGTGATGCAAGTAGTGTAGACAAAAAGAATCCTTCAGCACTTGTGCTAGGCAGTGACTGCAGGTCTTTGGAGCAGGTTCTCCGCGTGAAAGAGCCATGATATTTCCAGTTTCCAATAAGAAAAAAAGCTTGTCCAAGTACACAAGCATGCACCACTCTAATTCTTAAATTCCATTACAGTCAAGTCTTACAGCTGGCATCTTGCAAACTTCACGTTATAGCAAGCAAAATGACAGAATGCCCAGTTAAAAGATAAGAAGCCAAATCAAAATCAGTGAAATAATGTTTCCCTATTGCAGAAAAGAACATTAAAATAATGCAATTGTAAAATAGTCACAAAACACCATGAACAAGAAAAATCATTAATCTACCTTATTCCTTAGCTTTAAGCTAGGAATAAGCGAGAAAAACAGCAACAAAAATGCCTATCTGGAAACTATGATTACATTATTAATCTGAAATAGTAAATGTATATACAAGAAATTTCAAGATTTAGTGGGAAAAATAATGAAGTGGCCTAAGAGAAAATGTCAACATTAAGAATCAAAGGTATGAAAACCTAAACACTTAGTTACTAATATTATTGAATTAAACAACAAAACTTCTTTTTTCCAGATAAATAAAAACATTTTCTTACTTCTTTCAGCTACTCAATCTACGTAAAATACATTTCCCTTTATGATCACCAGCAACAAAAACAAAATAAGCAAAAAGTTTTTACTAAAATCAAATTTTTGCAAAACATTTTCCATTTTCAATTTCATTGCTTCAAAAAAAAATGCAAAACTTTTTCAAACATTAAGCAGCCATTCCATCTCCTCTGCATAAGAAATGAGTAATATTCTGCTTAGTTCTCTCACTTGTCCAAACATCCTGAATCAACCTGCTGACAGTTCTGTGAACAGTCTTTTTAACCACCCTATAAATGAGGCATTTTTCAAGAAAGACTTGATTTGGCAGTTTTTAGAAACCTGGAGATCTGTGATTAGTTAACAAATAGTTCAATATCTTGGCCTGAGCGTTTTAAGAACAGTGGTAGTTAGAGACAGCATATAAATGATAAGCTGCATCTGGAAGAGTAAGCTACAGAATATAAGATGTCCTTCCTCATCTGCATGAAACAAAGCCTACTTAGTCCTATTCTCTCTAGAAGTCGTCATACTGGAAATCTGTATTTAAGCTGAAACTGGTACAGTTTTAACTCAGTGTTGTTTCTCTAAGAATGTTTGTAATACTTGCTGGCCATATACATGTCAAAGTCATTCAGTTTCGCTCTGTGATTCTCTCAGGGTCGCCTTCTACAAGGCAACCATTTCAAACAGACTGCCACATCAACTACTGCAGAATATACAGAACAGGCAGATTATACGTGGTCTTGTCAAAGTTAAAAATAAAAGGATTATTTACATAAAAACTATTTTCACTATGTTACAATTTGTTTTCCACTGTAGCCAAAACTCCAGCGTGCCCCAGAATTTATATACTTTACAGTAAAGGGAATGAAGATTTAGTTCAATAAAAATATTCTAATATTTGTACTAAAGTGCCAATGTTAAAAGTTAGTTTCCATGCCAAGAATTACCTTTTTATCTACAAATGAATAACACGTAGCAAGGCTTGGTTATTTGTATGGTTATTGGTATGATACATGTTCTATACTCATAAAAAGTACACACACACTTTAAGTGTTTAAGCAGACATTTTTTTATGAGCAACTTTCAATCTTGTACCAATAACACTATCAAAAATATTAAATACACAAACGTTTATTGTGTGCAAATGTTGGTATCTATTTAATCAGAAGGTGATAGTAACTACTTGACTTTTAGGATAAATTTTTATTGTAACCGTAGTAAGGTCATATACATAAGAGACTAACTGAAGGGCTATATGTCAGTGCAGATTGTGATAGTGAAAACAAAACTCTGAAATATCTATATGATATACGAGACTACAGATAACAGCTTTTATTTAGAAATTGTAGAACAAGCCCTTCAGCAATTAAAAAAGCCAAGTGTGTTCAAAACTAGGAGGTATATGGGATGGAGAAACAAAGCTGTCTATTGATTTACAAATTAAGGTAAAGCATGGAGGGTACTTACACAGTGACCAAGCTAAGGGAAGCAGAAGGGAAAAGAGTGAAATACATCAGTGCTGAGCAGGTAGAAATAAAAATGTAACTTTCATAGTAAAAGAAATAATAAAACAAGCAAGCAATATAAAATGATTAAGCTTAGAGTTAATATATCAGAAAAATATGGGAGCAAATTAAAAGTGGTGGTAGAGGGAAGGAACTGAGATTTTTCCTTCCAGTTGAGTGCAGCTTGCCTGGCACAGGAAAGGGGGCAAAGCATCAGCTTTCTGCTCTCCTGACAGCATGTGCTTGCAGGAGCTGGAAGGGCACAAGCTCCAAGCTGCCCACTGTTCTGTGGTTGGGTGCAGCTCCCAGCAGAGCAGAAGCCTGCAGTACTGGGCCCATGGCAAGTACTTCCAGCTCCTGGCACAGCAATTCCCTGCTGGAAGCAGAATTTCTTCTTTCCAAAGCATGTGAGAATGGATAAAGCTCAGTGATATGAAAAAAAAACGTTGAGGGAAGGATCTAAGGAAGCACTGTCAGTTTGGAGGGACCTGCTATAGATTGTCTTCCCTGTGCATGTCCCCATTTGTCTTTGGAAACAGCTGCCTCTGCCTAGTAAATGCTGAAGCAACCAAACCATGGAGGGGAATGCAATACCCTCACACTGAGCATGACTCTCTCCTTTATGCCATGGCCACTTTTGCTTTGGTGTCCAATGGAGCTAATGACTCGTGGAGGTTATCTATGACTGGCCTTCAGTTCCAGGCCTTAAGCTTTCAATCCTGTCAGCTCTGAGTTACATGCTAATTGACACTTTCATTACTTAAGTATGTGTTTTATTTATTTAAGGTTATGACTGCAGGACTTCATTTTTGTTACTTTAATCACTCCTCCCTTTTCCTGTCTTCTTGTGAAAGAAAAATTGTCATCCCTCTGATCTATCTGCTCAGAAGTCAGCATAACACACACCTGACTTGAAAGGTTTTCTACTTGGTATATATACGTAGTGCCCCTCAAAGTAAAACTACTTTTTAAAAAGTATAAAATATCAAAGCAAACTACAAAATGCATTCACAATGCTTCGTTGTTTTTTTTTTTCCTTCCTAAGGAAATCGATGCACATTCCAAAAGCAATCAACCATGAACTTAACAATTACTGCACCTCACCATGTTCACCAGATTGCGTGCTTCCAATTTAAAGGGAAACCATCACACCTGAAAGGAACTTGTGGAACAGACACTACACAGGTGATGGACTTGGAAAGATCTGCCTAACAAGAAAGAGGCTTTCTTTGCAGCTTAAAAAGGAAAGCTTTGGAAGGCTGGAGCTTTGTTTTTGGTAAAAGTGTCCCCCAATTCCCTATGTAACTTTGTCTCACTAGCTCCCAGGATCTTGGCTGACTTCTTGTCAGAATCTGTAGCCATACAGGTATCCTGCAAGAGTGTGGACAATCCTGAGAAACGAAGTGCACAGCAAAGCACAGAGAAGGAAGAAGCAGCAAATCAGGGTTCCTTTTTTTTCTTCTTTTCTAATTTACTGTTGCAATATTTAAAGCCATTTGTACAACGTTTTTCAAGTTAATGGCACAATTCTATCATTTCTTACAGAAGTTCTCTATTGGCCTGAATTGGTTAATTGATTACAAAAGCAGAATTTATACTGAGATTTAAGTGAACCTGCAGGAGAGGATGACTGCCTCCAGCAGAGACATTTTGAAGGAAGTCGTTCAAACTGCACCTTCAGGGTCTGCAGCTTCCTGTGACCCATTCCAATGCAGACACCTTGGAAAATCTTACCTCAGGGTGCCCTACAATCAGAGCACCAGAAAGCAGAAGCTGCCAAGCAATGAACAGCAGGCTGCCTCAGCATCTACAGTTGCTACTGCAAGGATCATGATGACAGTGTGATGCTGCAGGTTCCCTGAACTCATGTGCTCTTCATTTATGGCACAGCTACACACAGCAAACCATTTTGCCGTGACTTCTTTGACTTCTACCTTTCCCACAACTTCTGGTTAGAGGTAGAATGCCTAGCCCAACTGACTGCATGAGAACTCTAATTCCAGATCATCGCATCTTTTGAACACATCCTGATAAATTATCCTTACCTCACAGCTACTGAGATCTAAAGACACCTCCTTCAGATTGTGATTGCAAGCCAGGCCTAATAAAAGCGCTCTGAAAAAGATCAATATTAGAACCATTTTTTTTAAGGCAGCTTTACAACAGCATAATCAGTAATTACAGGTTAATACACCTAATAGGCAAAGAACCATTTCAAAACAAAATCACACCAACTGAGCAGTTACTTCTTGAAAGAGAATGCAGTACAAACCTGCTGTGCCACACCAAGAACAACCCAGCAGCATCAAAAACTTCAGGGATGAAGTGCAAATAAGCAATCAGTAAAACTAATTCTACGTCAGTATTTAATAAGAGATAGTTTTTCATCAATACTTGCTTTAAAAGAGCATCAAATTATTACAAAAGGAGCGTTGTATTTACAACCATACTTGGTCTCTAATTTTCCAAAAAATTCCACAAAAACATGGAGATTTTAATAAACGTAAGACACACAGCAGTCAGATATTTCAGCCAGGAATAGTGCCTGTTAGCACTCAAGTGCTGGATTGTGTTGAAGTATCACATCTTTCTCCAGTTCTGTAACTCAAAAAATAAATACAATTTCAAAATGATACTCTCAAACAATGGTACCCTTTGTCTTTAGGCAGAATGGCAAAGAAGTTTAGCAACGAACGATTATAATTTTCACAAACCCATCTTTAAAGCCTTACAGAAATTTATTTCCACATACAAAAGTTAGCTTTAATATTGCGCTTGTATTAACACTGCCAAATCAACAAGTACAACAGTATTTATGCTGCAGAAGGAGCAAATACAACCAATGTATACCTTCTAGTACCTTTAGAATAGGCACTGCTATGAATTAGTTATTGAACTGAGAAACAGAAAGACTTCTTTCCCAAGCTTCATTTCAGCCTAACAGAATTCCCATGACCTATGCAAGGCGGTAAAGAAATACAATGCATTTTGCGAGCTATTTGCCTAAACACTTGCTATGCAAGCAGCGTGTAGAAGCTGTGCTTAGAATGCATGTGCCTCAAGAATATTTTTCATTTAAGCCTACTGTATCTGCTGTGCAGCTACAAATGATAATCAGCCCCTTGCTGTTAACAAAACAAATACCTTGTACTTCTTTACTTCCTAATCCATTCAAATACAGACTTTGAGAAAAATGTGAAAGCTCTGCAACAGCTTTTAGAAATTTTTAGATCATCCTCAACTATATGTCCTTCCCAAACATGATTTTATGTAAAATTAGTCTGATAACTTTACAAGTAACTTCCTTAATATTTTGAGGCAGTATAAAAAAATCAGAGCATTCATAAAAATGTCATATTAAAAAAAAAGCTAGAGAGAGAGAGAGAGAGAGATTGCTGTGACTTCATATGTAACCCTCTTCAGAGGAAAAAAAAAGTTTCAGTCCCCTTCTTCCCTCCCCCAACCTATTGGCCTATAAACTCCTCCTAAGAAAACCTCATGATTTCTCACTTCTTTCTCCTGAAACATCACCAACAGTCAAAGGCACTTTAGGCAGACATATCAGTACTGAGTCACCCTGTTTAAATCACATGCATGGTGATACTTGAAAAAGTCTTGTCCTTGTGATTAGAATTTGGATGAGAAGCATGTCAGCAACTTGTCTTGTTACAGCCCTGACAGATCAAAATAGAATTTCTGGCAATGGCTGTAAATGAACAAAAATGGCAACATATACCACAACAAGGAAAAGAGCATATAAACTAAATCACTCAGTTAAAAAAAATAAATCAAACAACAACAAAAAACCCTGTGATGGAACATTATGTATATTACCTCTGCTTAAGAACTAAAAGCAGCCTTTCTCCACCCACTAAATGGCATCTCCAGCAGCATAGCTTTATTAACAAACTTCTTTCCTGAAAGGTTTGGCTTATATTAAAAGGTCCATTGCTTTACAAACAAGCTCATCTCCCTCCCTGAGTGCACTGATTAACCAGTATCTTTAAAATCACTGAGTCAGCAGATGTGACTAAATGCTCTGAAACTGGAGACCTAAAGGAAGTTGATGAGAAAGGAATCAAATTACAAAATGAATCAAAGATAGCAGGTAATAAATTGGTTAAAAGGGGAAATTGAGACTCACTATGCCAGGTATCTACATTTTTATCTGGTGGGTTACGTTTCTGTTTGTTTTGTTTAGCTTCCCAGAGGCAAGCCTCATTTTGAATCATTTACTCAATTCGCATGTCTGGTTCGTGGACACAAAACAGGAACTTCTTTTGTCAGAGGACAGTTTCAAGGCCCAAGCTGTCAAAAAGGGTTTCTGACATACACTGATCAAAGATGCTAAAGTTGTACTATCATTGTAGACTGTATTAGTTTTCCCTCTAGAAATCAGCCTTCATCTGTTATTGCAATCATTACTATGACAAATAAGTCTGTCTGAAAACAGATGTTTCCATCTCCCTGTCTTTAACACATCCTATAACCTTGATTGTTCTGCAGTTTTCTAATTTCTTACAGTTAAGACAAAAAGCTAAGCAGCTGCCTCAGATTATAGTATGCCTTTTTAACGCCAAATTAAATTCCACACGATCCTTTTGACATCAAGCCGTATAGGGCTGCTTCGGATGGAAAGCAAGGTGCACTGCAGATCATGGTTCTCTGCGGTGTTGAAAGAGACACTCAGCTCAGACTGAAGAAAAGCTCAGGTCAGAGAAAAAGCACATCAAGAAAACTACCAAGCAATACTAACAGCTTCCTGCTAAATCCCAGGAAGTGATAAACGCTGCCATTAGGGCAAAACAAATGAAGCTCATGGCAAAATGTCAGCTAAGTGAAAGAAGAATGAGTATTTTCAGACCATACATGTCCATGTGGATTTTGGACAGATGCTCCTTTCTGGAGCTTTCTGTGCTGGCAATACAGCTTACTGCTGTCAGCTCACTGTATTCTACTTATCACTGTTTCTTTACATTTATCAACAGCACTCGTGCATGTAACTCCCTGTAACTCAGTCAAACTGAGCTAGATTAGTTTAAATATTATTAGCAGAGTAGCTTTTTGCTAATACAGATCACTGGCTGAAAAGGACTAGGAAGATCTCCTATTTGCTGCACAGCTGGCAGATCAAGGGGTCACAAATATTTGGGATATACTCATGCAACATCCATGAGCAGATACCTTCCAAAACTCCTCACACCATGGGAGATATTCAACAAGCCAAAGAGAAAAGCTAAATATGAACCGTAGTGTCTGAGATGTCTCACCGTTCCTTACCTCTGTAGAAATATTCAATGTCTCGTAACATTCTTTTTTTCCTGCACTACTGAGAAGATTAACTTAGGTGTTAGTCACATGCAATGTCTGTTCTTCTAACTTCATTAAACATAGCTTTCTGCTGCCCTCTACCACAGAATCAATATCCCTAAATTAATCTGAATCAACCAAAGTACTTTTCACTAATAATTTTCTGTGATCATCAGTCCATCAAAACTTTACTTTCCTAACCCTAGCAAAGTCTAACCAAGCAAGACAGCAGCCAAGAGCACCATACGGAACAGTGAAAATCAGAGCTAAAACAACAGGCTCCTGCAGTGGGATTTCAATCCACTGCATCTTACTTAAGTGTCATATTGTTACAGCCCTTTCCAATATCAAATCACTTCAAGAAAAAGTATCCCACGTTACTCTTTCCTATGCACATTACTCTTTCCTATGAAGTACTTGTAATTTTTATATCCTTTAGCTTTCCCCAGACCGAAATGAAAGTTTTCCATCCAGTACTCACTCCTCCATGTTTGGTTTTGCCAACAACTCCCAGTCAGCTACTTCCTTGTCAAGTTTTTGCCTGCTTCACTTCCCTGCTCTTCCTTAGGAGGCAGGCTTCTATCCCCTCAGATATAACACACAAATATACTGATATACATATATACATGAATAGGCATATATATGTATATACATACCTACGTCCAAGATAAGGATTTTGGAGATGAGTTTCCAGGACTGGTTAATGATCACATCTAGATTTCTACTGTGGATTGGGTTATACATGTTTTATGCACAGTAGCCGGCCAGTTGAAAAGAGTCTTTCTTTAATTCAGCCAATAAAGACAAGGATTCTGCCAGAATCATAGAATGACCTATTGAGTTTAGATCTATCTATCTAGAATGACCTATTGAGTTTAGATCTATCTATCTAGATTGATCTTGATTTTAAAGCGCCCCCTTTAAATTCCACTTTACCACAGTACACAAATGCAAAAATCTCAGGAAAGGTGACACAGTGCTACACAATATCCATCTGCCTGCATTATGTTATATGAGTTTTTCTCCATCATTAGGTGGTCAATGGAACTGCCCAATCCACATAACAAGAACCTGTTATCTGCAGGATGGGCAACATACAGAAAAGCAAAGCATTACACTTAGCACACCTAAAACTGGCTGCCATCATCTCTCTCCATACAAGGAGGGCACAGTTCTGGGCAACAGGTCTCTCCCCTCAAGCATTGCAACAGCTTCATACGTGCAACGACTCTTGCAATAGTGTAGCCTCAAGGGAATGATGCTCACACAAGTACATAATCCCATTTTATTGCAAAACAAACAGTTTTGTTGGTAAGCCACAATGAAATATATAACAAAAAGTTGATGGAAACAAAAGCACTGTGACACACAAACCAAACTATGATTAAGAGCCTCAAATGTGAGATGGAAGCAGCATTTCTTTAATGTGTGGTCATTATGAAGCTCATTCTTCCAATATCAGTAACATTCAAATGAGAAAAAAATGCAAATAAAATTCTTTCCTTTTTTTTTTTTTTAATATAAGGCATCACATAATAACAATGTGAAACAGGTTTTAGGCACTAGGAGAAAATTAAATGAAATTCTTACTTCAGAGGCTCAGGAGGGAGTTTAGTTCCTGAGAGATTAATCTGCATCAAAGCAAGTGAGCTGCTGAAAAACTGTTTGAAGGAGGGAGGGACTTCTTTTCCTTTTCTGTAAGTAAATAAATTCATTAAGTAACATCTAGACACTCCTCATTCCAATAGTGAATATTAAATAGTAATAGTTACAGTACTATAGTAATATTACAGTATTATAGTAATAATTGAATACTGAATAGTGAATATCCTATAGCGAATGCAGACTGTCAAAAACTGTAACAATCCTTTATGTGTTGTTTAACTTGCTGTACCTTCAACAGCTCAGTAGTCAGTGGCTCTCAGTTAACTTAGAAATATGACATCAAGATGTTGATTCAACAGACCATTCTCACCATTGTACTGCTACTCAGAAGACATTACTATCTCTACTATCTTGCTTCTGCTCAGTGAACTACCAGGAATGATCATTTAGGTCTGATTAATTGTGAGTATACTTAGATATTACAAGCAAAAGATCAAACAGGACACTACAAAACACTGATGTTGCCTTTTCACCACTAGAAATAATTACTGAACACCATGGTTGCTTACCCCTAACTAGCTGTCACCTCTGACAGGTGCTCAAGCCACTGATTTGAAGAAAAGGGAAGCTAAGGTTATTATTTCTTAATGCTGCAAGTACTCTACAAAGTCAGTGTTCAGTCTCAAAGACTTTCAGAAGGACTTCTTCGCAGGAAAAGAAGAAAAATAGTAAGAAAAGGTGCATTTTTAACAATCAGCAAATCATGAAAAATAAGTACTTTCAAATCAAATTTGAAGAGGAGTTAAGTTAGACTTCAAAGTCTGAGATTACAACAAAGGATGTATACAGACCTTCTGCTGCATCAGGATCATAAAAAACTTATCAGACAAGGTAGCTTATATTACAGCTGTCTAACAGTGCAAAGTGAGAGAAAATATATTCCTTGGAATAATGATACTTTCTTTGTAGAAACCTTTTATAAAAGTCATACATTTCTTCTTTAAAAGAAACATGCAGCACAAAATCAAGAAAGTATAATGCAAAATATATCAGAAGTTGAGAGAAATGACATGTAAACTGTACCTGTGAGAAAAAAGTGTCCTGGAGAGACTAAGGACAGCTAGATGCTGAAGACATCCACGAAGGAGGGCTCCACACACCTGATTTAAGATAAGGAAGATTGATTTTACTGGGTATACAAACTAGGAAAGTTTCCTTGGTATTTGAATCTCCACACATGCACACACACAAAAAAATTAAAAAAGCATTACCATATCTAGAGCACACTCTGTGTTGGATAAATCCAGGTGAACAAGGGCATTTGGCTGGGCCAAAAAATTGTACAGGCTCTATAATTAACAGAATGAGAAAAAATACATAAATCAATGTTATTTTTGATATCATGACACAGGTTACTTTTCAAATACATTTAGGTTTGTATAAAACTGCACTACAAGTGTGTCTTTTCATTCAACCAAAACAACCTGTTTTACTTTTGAAAGCTATCATTTTTTTAGGAACAAAAGGAAAAAAATGGTGCCCAGATCACATCTATCAAATGCTAATTTAATACTGGCAGTGCATAAGAAGTTGAAGGCAGAATACAGAACAAGTAGAAACCAAATCTAATATTGATGACTTCAGTATTATGTAGACTATGTTAGTGTACATAAAACTTATATACATTGCCTTGTTTATATTTTTAGCCTCTCAAGACAATACAAAAAAGATCAAGAAAAAAAAGTACAACATAGTTCATAGAAATGTGGAACACTCAACTCCACTTGAAATCCACCCAAGCTGAGCACGTTCAACATTTTTAAAATAGATTTGTCTTTCTAAAAATTAGGCCATTTAGTTGACATACCCAATAGTGAAAGAAAGGTTCCTACTCTAAAAATCCCCATCCTTTGCTAGAGTTTATTTTAAATGCTCAATAACAGGATTTCTTTACTCCTGGTGGAAAACCGTTCCACAGATTAAGAGATCTCAGCATTAAGAATCTTTTTTCTTTGAACCATCTGTCTCTCTGACAGGCTATGAAAGGACTTACTTTTTGTATTTATGTCCCATAAAATATTGTGGGAAGACATCAGACTTCTTTAACGGTTGCCTGTCAACGTCACGCTTCTTTTTTTTTGTTTTTATATATTTCTCCTGTTATTCTCTCTCTGAGAATAATTCATTGTGTGTCTTTCTTTACATTAGACAGTGCATTCGCTACCTTTTAAATCCTCTTGTCCCACTGAAACTTTCATTTCATGTCTGAAAAGACTAGTTCTTGGAATTTGCTGATAAATCTGAAACTAGTAAAGTTTGTGCAAAATGTCACATGAAAGTAATAGGCAGATAAAGTCCAACAAATTTAAATGATCAGATTAGGTATCTCCAGTTTTGCATATTTTAGATACTTCATACGTAGAAAACTCAAAATCTGACAGTTATGATCAAATATGGATGTGATTGTCGAAAGGTGAAAACATAAAAACTGAAAATGTATTTTGTTACATAGAAAACAGCTGCAGCTCAACAGCAATCAATGAACTGAACAACAAAACTTCAGAAGAGACTTTTCAAAGAACTGTGAGTTTTAACAGGAGATGCACAGATTAGTCTTTATACAGACAAAAATACTCAAAACCAGAAATCAAATATTTCCAAATCAAAGGAATTAAATTGTTTCCAATCTCCCACTGAAAATTTTGTAATACATTTATCATTAAAAAGAGGTTCTTTTAGTAGTGTTTTGGTCTCTTTCAAACAGAACTCAGAGAGCATGGAAAATCTACTGAAACAAGACCATACATTATGTGTTTAGTTGTGCAGTGCAGTTTAAACCTCTAAGTATATGCAGAACAGTAGAGATCAAAATATTGCTTTCTATCCCTACTAGAACTGTACTAAAACAAAGGCAAAAAAGAATCTAAATAAAATGGCTTTGCCCTTCTTCTAACAATAAATTAAAACAGTCATGTGCTTACTGAGAGATCATCCCCACGGAGAGCATTCCCTGAGAGGTCAAGATAAACGAGTGTGTTTGCTATCAGTGAGTTGGCACTCAGTGACTGGGAAAGGCTGTTCACCCCTGGAAAAAAAAAAAAGTCAGTATTCACCTTATCCAGCACTACACAGAACTAGCACAGACCCTGCAAGAGCACAATTCCAGTGAACACAGTCACACATAAATGTTTAATGGCCTCCTGTTACTGTCACTGTTCTACAGCAGAGGAAGATAGATCACCAGGCAGATACAAGATCTCTTTTTGTCACAGAAGACCTGGTTTAGTTCAAGCTCTGCCTCAGATAAAACAGGCCTCAATGTGCTACAGGTCCTGAGTTTCAGGAAGAAATCTTTTTGCCATGCCTGCAGTGGCTTTAACTGTGCAACCACATTTTGTAACAGATTTTTAAAACAGATTTTAAGTAACAATGCTAAGACAATGTCCTCTCACAAACAATAATATTTAGATAAAAGTATCTGTGGAAGATCAAGCACATTAACAAGTATAATTTGCCAGAACTTCAAAAGCAACTGACAAGACCTAGAAATTAAAAATACTTCAATTATGTATTTGCCTGTAATTTCAGAAAAAAATAGTTAGCTAATTAAAGCATCAAAAGATGCATAAGGACGCTCATCTCCTGTTGAGAAAAAAACACATTTTTTCCATTAAAATTGAAAAGCTCACACTGGGAACGAGTCAGCCAAGTTCCAAAGTTCTTCAGTTTTTCCAAATACAAATAAGGATGTGGCTATTTCCAGCAAAACTAATTTTCATATGAGGGCTCTTGTAGCTTATTACTAAGATCTTAATTTATTGTAGATGGCTTTCGCTGCCTGTGCCACTGTGAACTTTAGCAAACACAGTGATTTTCTCATAAATGCCTAATTAAAACAGTGAAGCAGGCAGGTGTTTCAATCTGATACACATTACAGTGTAATTTCTCAAAGCTCCTGATCAGTGAAAGTGGACTGGCATTCACTGGATGGAACACATCCATTCTTCATTTAAAAACTATTGTGAAATGGGTTTACCACTGGAGGAAGCAGCTAGCATGTCACTGGAAAGCAAAACACAACAGGCTTACAAATATTAAGAAAGTCTCCCGTGTTAGTAGCATGGCTATTGGTTTTAGGAGATTTTTGATACTCAGAAGAACTAAAGAACAATGATGTCTTAACCAAGTGTTGAAACATTTCTGTTCAGTGTAATTTATCTTAATGTTGCATTGCTGAATCTATACATTATCTGTAAAAGCAAGCAGCAAAAGGAAAAGTTTGGAAACTCCAGTCTTCTCAGTAGCATATATAAGCAACAAGTAGGAATGAATGTAATACACTACAAACAGCTCAGCATGTACTACTGAACAACAATTCTGAGAATTCAGAAACTGTGACTGAGCTTGGGGAAGCATAGCTATAAAACAATCCATAATGTTAATGCTCGTGTCATGTTTAAAATGGGTCAACTACACAAAATCAGCCACGTTACTGAAATCTTCATCCAAATGATGCAATTTTTTTAAATTAGTCTTTGACTCAGGTTCAGAAAATCCAGCCCGGTCTTTGAATGAGGTTACTAAAACTTTCCACTTAACCAGAATCTTCAGATCAATAAACTTTTGTTTAAACTTCGCCTACCTCGATCTATACTGTGACAGTAATCTCGCTTTCATTTGCAGACAATCTATCATGCTCTTTTACTGCTCTCAGGAGGCTCAGAGTGTTAATAGCTCTTAGGAACCCTGAGATACAATATTTGAAGAAAGATCAGCTGGGAAGTTACCATCTGAACTTCACTTCTCAATCTTAGAAGTTATTTTGAATAGAAAGCACTTTTAAAATAAGGTCAAAACCAGTGAGGGATTGTGCTGAATTTCTGAAATTGAAAAAGGTAGGCTTCCTCCAGCTACAGAAAAAAGCCCTCAATATTCCAAGTTCAAAAATAGTCTTCCAAGTTAAAAAGCAATTCAGTACTGTCTTCTTACATTAAAGAAAAACTGGCTAACACAGACAGCTTTGCAGACAACAAAGATGTAAAGCTGAAAATCTTCAGGTACAGAGAACTATAACAATTCCAAATTTGAGACTTCACTATACTTTTTAAATGGAATTTTGAAAAGCTCCCATCAGACAATATTCTTAGTGACATGCTGCTCTTTGGAAAACAGGTAGTTAAGGGCTAGGGTGGACTATGCCATCTGGACTAGGATTCACAAGAGGCCAGTAGTAGAAATGCTGGAATATATTTTCAGCTTTTGTTTAAAGATTATCTTTACAAGGAAAGTTAAAAATCTTTCAAATCCCTTTCATAACCTCAGAATTCATTTTTACTGACAAGAATTTTGTTGATGAGCTTCATCAAGCTGGCATTTGTTCTTTTAAGAGGCAGATGTGCAGCTAGAATATTTTCTTGACTCAACAATCAAGAGTTGCTGAAATCATTCACAGCACACATCAAGAAAAGTACAGGGTGAATGAACACACCAGAACTGCAGGACTTTCTGTCAAATTCATGAACATCTACACTTGAGAGTACACGTAAGGTCAGTCAAGGTTCTTAACCAGTTGCTTGGAGTTAGCAGTGGAAAAAAGAAAAAAAAACATTTTTTTCCAAAAGTCTTTTCCATGAAAATGATGAGTGAATAAATTCACTCTCAGGCTTACTATCTAGTTAAACATTATTAGAATTACAGAACACTCACTAAAAACAACATCAAAAAACCCTTCTCCACACTTATATTCCCCGAGGTCAATTCCTAAAGCTTAGGAGAATACAGAATCTTCACAGAGCAATAATTAAAAGGATAAAAGAGCATGGATTACATCGGTTGTCCCAAGTTATAATGTCCTTCATTGACTGCACTTCAGACACCTTCTCCAGGACAACATCACCTGAAAAAATACTGTGATAACACTTTTTTTTTCTTTTCCCTAAAAACACTCCCACTCATGCTTTACTCTGTAGAATCTGGTTTTGTCCGTTCTGTTAAAGAGACTGGGTCTATTATATGTAAAACATCAATGAAAAAAACTGAAAGTTTCAGACTTCTCTTTCAGCATTACTTTAAAATATATACATCTATTTCAATTACTACCTCAAGTCGGAAGTGTGCAAATTGTAAAACAAAGTAGTCTCTACTCAGGGCAAATCAGTTAACAGCTTTTGTTGTAACACTTGATTTCATGAAGTAGTCAAGTGAAATAATTGCATGAAAAACATCTGAGCAGTTTTCCAAATGCTATTTAGAAAATTCCCCACACATTTTTGCCTCAGATATTATTTGAAGCATAAATAAAATGTAACATTCATTGCAATTTTAAATTAAATCTTACTTTATATGGTTAAGGTTCCAGCTCACATGTGGGACAAGTAAGAGTTTTCTCAAACTGGATGGGATACCAAACCCAACCAGTAAACTTGGATGTAAAAACGCAGTTGCACTGTTTAAAATACACATATGAATCAGTTACAGAATGTATCACTTTATAACCTTGTAACAAAAGGTACTATTAAGATGAAAGACTGAAACTTTTACAACAGGAAAATACATATATCTATAGAGCATACCTTTAGGTGACAAGGAGGTTTTAGATAAATTTAAATGTTTCAGTCCCTTTGGAAGTTTGGCGAACTGGATGCTTAGAGATGATACACCTGTTGGGGAGCAAAGAGAAAGTGGAAGTTCTCAGGAAGTCAGTTCAACCATGTGGTCCCAGCTTTTCCAAGCCCTTCCCAGAGCAGCCAGTGATTACCTAGATATCGAGTGCAGAGCAAGGAAAACACTGTTAAATACAGGAACTGCACTCTCCTGTAGGGATGAGCTCAAAATTACATTTTTTACACTCATAAAACTTTGAAATGAGTGATGATCTCAAGATCTCTTCCTTGTAACCACTGAACATACAGAGAATTTTGTTATAACTATCAGTGGTGTACTTCTAAGTATTTTAGAAACTGTGTAAGGCACACACACATCTGAGAGAGCATCGAAGGGCATTTATTATACATGTCCAACAGCATGTGGGACATTCTGAAAGATTTATGCTTCAACCAGAAAATTTATATAAATAAATAAACAACACCCTACAGCAGCAGTTCATGTGAAACTTCAAAACTTTTATCTTAGAAGGAAGAGAGATGTACATATTAGCCAACACTGGCCTCTCTTCCTCAACTAAACCCCTTCTTTATTAAATAAAGGAATACAGATACAAGTACAAAAAAACACAGATACGCATCACTGAGCTAAAATATTTCTGTGGAAGAGCATCCACTTCACATAAAAGAAACTACAATACAGGTACAGACTTGCCCTGAAAACCTGAAACCTCCACTGAGTTATAGTGGCCACTTATCTCACTTCATTACAGAAGTCTGTAGGTTACCAGCTAGTACGTAGACTTGGAAATGCTTGAATTGTTTGGGATTCCAAACAGTAAAAATGTATTAGGATACTGACTACCTCAGCACAAATCCAACAAAAGAAAACAACATTCTTTTCATTTAAGTGCTTTCACAGCATATCTAAGTTCCACACTCAATAAATTTAATTCCCCATTTAAGAAAAGGATTGAAATTTGATTAAGAGGGCACATCCTAAATAAGGACTGAACCAGTCCATGAAATATTTATTATAGGAATAAATCAACATAGAAAGTCAAATCTTAACCTGAGCATGAAAAATAGTCCTCTATAGAAAATAGCTTAGCAAGAAAAAGGGAGACACGAGCAAAGCTTTTTACTTGCTCCAAAACACAGTTAAATAAAAAAGCTGATACTGTTCTCCACATAAGCAGACACCAGAGTCCAGTAGTATGACACACACATGTGTACTCTGCTTCTATCATGGTTTATTGTCATTAATAATGGAAGAGCAGCTACATTACAGATGTAAAAGTTGCAGGAGTTTTTTTAACCCTCTGTTTAAAAGACTGTTGTATAGGCTGGTCAGAAGTGCAACTTCCAAAAGCTTAAAACAACACGCTGTGTTTTATTTATCAATCTAATATTTTGGCAGTATGATACTTTGCCATCATTTAAAACTCAAGGTAGAGTTCTGCTGGCAAAAGAGAAGAAAAATGAGTAAAAAGACAATCACTAAGGACACCACCAGAGTAATTTTTGTTGCAAAGTATTTTGGGTAAGAGGTACAGCAAATAGTTTTATCTCTCCATCTTTGCATTTAGCTAACATTTATCACTCCAATCAAGATGAATAATTTTCACATCTAAATAGCATTGGAGAAGAAATACCCGCTGAGTTTTAAGATAGGGGAATCAGATGCAAAAAAGCAAAAGTACTTCTGATAACTCAGACCCTACGATGCTCTCTTTTTGCTGATCTTGTAGCAGAGCTGAGCTCTAATAGCAGAAGTAGACTTCACTGCATCCAGGCACACAGATTCGATTCTGAGTATTTCCAGACTCGAGCTTATTTGGTTTGCATTATTTTTCAGAAAACAAGAAATGAGATTCTGATTTCAGTAAAGCCAAAAGCAAAACTTCCATCACTTCAGCATGTCTAGATTTTAAAGCCAAAATTAATAACAAACTTTCCACGTGTTAGACTCACAAATACTGACAGCACCATTATGAGTTGTCAATCACAAATTAAGAGGCTGATCTTAGTGCAAAATCATATCATGTAAACACATTAGTATTTCAGCTGAAGCCAGGCCCTGTGTCTCAGCTAAAAAGAACACTCTTCTCATGCCATTGGACTACAGACATTTGCATTCATATAATTATATAATGCTTCTACTTTTTTGGTACTCAGTAGTATACAACAGCTTATTGGTCCAAACAAGGGACAAGGATAGGTTCTTCCCCATTGTTCACACTATCCTGTGTTGTTCCCCTTAGAATTGCAGTATAATCTGATTGCACTCCTAGTTTCTAGAGAGGTGATGTGTTAAGAGAATTTTTCCAGAATGTGTATGTTAACATGAACCTCCATTATGCCAGCTTTTACCCAGCAAAGGCTTGCTGCCTCTTCTGTTCAATTCTGTTCAAATTTAGTTTTCACTCAGTGGATATCAGATCACAAAACAGGTAAATCCGTCTTTAAAATATTTGCATATTGCAATTATAGTTAATTTCTTTTCAAGCACCCATATAACTTAGCTGATTCTCTAATGAAAAGGTCAAACTTTAATTGCATGTGATAGAAGACACCGAGATAATGATAAACCTCTACAAATTTCTCCAATTAGTATCTTCTGCATTTTCTTTTTTTTATCTTGTGTGTAGCTACTCCAAATGAGCTTGAAAGCCAAGTACTCACACCAATATACTTAAAACAAAAAAAACCTTTCATGATTTTTAAAAAGATATTTTTAAAAAGCCTTTCATAAAGCACAATCTAAATACACTTCTTCAAAAGTAGATTCAACAATGGGACAGCCATTTTTTCAACTCACAACAGAAAATTCTGAATAATGCAGATAGGCCTATGGCACACAGTAATAATATGTTGTACAGCAAAACATTGGCTTTCGCTTAAGAGTTTTCAGGAACCACTCAAAGGGCAGTCAGAAGAATTTAGCAATTCATGTGAACGATGTTAAATGAACAACTATTCTGAGAAAGTTAAAAGTAAAAATGTTTTCAAACTTATTTCTAGTCACAAGAAGAAGAGGAAAAGATACTCTTCTCATCTTTCTCCCACCTCATTGAATTGGAGTAAAAGTAGACATACCTACAAAATTCTGTATTAACAGCATTTTGAATCAGGTTGTAACCAAAATGAACAGTTTTTCCATTTTGAATATGTCAGACAAAAGGCAGAAAACCTCCCCCACATAAACCAAATCAAATAAGAAAAGGTTCACTGCATAGAATTCCTATTTTATTTCTGGCCCAGCAGCAGCACAAGGTAGTCTGATCCCAAGAACACTGTGTGCTTGGAATGTATTAAATGAATCAAATGGAAATCTCATGTGGGCAGCACTGAAGGGTCAACACCAGAGTGAAAGAATGTAACCTTATTTTAAAAATAAATACTCCAAGTGAAAAGAGAGTAGATGGGGGAAGGGAATGACTTGATATGTACTGAAATCACGCCTAGCAGCGCCTAACTGGAGGAAAGCTAGGCTGTTCAGTTTAATTTTTCATCTTGCAGAGTCAGCAATACTTAGCTACGTAAGGATGCCAGCTATGCCAGTATTACAGAGCATTGTGAGGAACTGGCAACACTACAGTCTAGAACAAAGCTGATAACGGAATGGCTTCAAAACCAGATCTAACTATGAGATTATAGCTGAAATAAAATGCAAAACCTCCAGGAAAATACAATCCAAGCAATAAAGTTGTCTCACACTTCATCTTCTATTGATTGTATTGCTTTAAAAAAAACACTATTTTCTTTTCTCTCTAGCTCTAAACATTCATTGTGTTCTATCTTCCTTTAAAAGAAACCTCAATGAAAGCATAATTAAATCTAATGAAATCCATGGATGGTTTAAGACATTTAAGTACTTCTCCACAAGCTAATGGAAGTGTATTAATCAAAAAGAATAGCAATTCTCAGTCGTTTGTGAACAACAGACATTCACAATGGCATTACTAAGACAGAACAATATCTTGTTATTTGGACAAAGCTGAATGGAGCAGCAGTAATCTCCCTAATACATTTGCAGAAAGAGGAAAACATTAACATTACAGTACCTCGGTCTTCAAGTGGATTGCTAGCAAGGTTGATTGTATGGAGTCCTGAGTTGGGATTATGGGATAGGGCACTGGCTAGTTTCTGTGCAAAATCTCTGCAAGAAAAGAATACAGAGGGAGAGAGAATTCTGTTATCTCCTCTGTCAAAAGCATGTTCAGAGGCTTAAAAGTGTCAAGGGATTACTAGACAGAAATAGCCAGTTTACACTATTGATTCTTTGTCTTTTTAAACAATGCTTATCTGGCTAATTTGCTGTCTTTCAAAGCAGGTTATATTACTATTTATTTATTCTGTGATTTAAGATACTGAAGAGCATTCAATCAAAGCTCAAGCTACTTTTGATAAAGACCTGAAAGTATAAAATATGGGTTAATTTAAAATAATTTAAAACTCGAGCACATCTTCTCATCATGCACAGGTGGGATATATACATTAACTTGCATAGCATTATCTCCCTCACTCACAAAGCTAAATTCTGACACTACCCCCTAACTTGCAGCAAGTTTCTGTCAACAATCACTCAAACAGACGGGCTTTGCAACATATCATGGAATCAACTCAGCAATAGTATTGCAATCTGGTAAAATAGCAGGAATAACTCTCTCAAAGAACAGCAGGACATGAAAAACTAGTCTCTGCTTGCTTCTTTTTACAATGAGAAGCATCCCAGAAATGTGTGCTGAGAGAGATGATGGCGTATTGGGTTGTATATGCAAATATAGTATGTAGTTGGAGAGTGTGACCTGCTTGTGTTCCAAATCCACTTGAGAGATAAGGGAATGCTGCTCTCTCTGAGCACATTTTGCTGTCACTGGACTACCACTACTCACAGCATTAAGTTTAAAGCTAGCTTGGGCTTTCCTATAAGTCATATTCCATACATGGTGTCAAAAGGCTGTGGGCTCTTACCAGCTCTATGTCAGTTTCTCAAACCCATCCTTGTACCTACCAGAAAGCGTTCATGTATTAAGAGACTAAATCTATCGTGCAGTTCTGTGAAGCAGACTATGCTTTCAATGGTTTTACTTCATCTAAGTTAGGAAAAGAGGTAGAAATCAAACAATAATCCCTTGAGCTTCCTCCCAGCATCCTTCTTTCTCTGCTCCAAAGTACAGCAACTTACCTCCTGGAGGGAAGTGTTAGAGAACTACTTGATGCATTACTAAAAGAATGGTAATTAACACTGTTCCTTTTCCCTGGGATGGATACTTCCTACCACGAAAGCTGTCAGCCTGTGTGCTGAGAACTGCAGTAGAGGTAGCAACATTTTCTATACTCTGGAAAAGACATCAGATCGGGATAACCTCAATAGCTTTTGGCTACCTGTTGTTGCCCTATGTACTCAAGTACAGAGAAGCTCCAGGAAATTTTAGTTTCCCTTTGAAACTCTGTATCATATTCTTATCCTAAATAAGAAAATACTCTTATCCTATCTTCTTATTATATGCAGCATGTGAACACAAACAGTCAACAACTCTGGACTTAAACTTGTGCCACGTGACAGGCCTCAGGGTATCCTCCTTTGCTACCTGCTGCTACTCCTGAAGATGACTACGCATCTCCTGTAGGGCATCTGTTTGCCAACACTCTAGATACTGAGGGACATTCAGGTTTAGAGGTAAAGCTTTTAAAAGGTCTGATATAACTACATGTATGGGAGAGGAAGAATATTTCACCAATGGTAAGAACAGCACAGATCAGGAAATCTCAGACAAAAATTCCTCAAGATTGGTCGAGAAAACATCTCTGTAACAGAAAAACAGAGGATGTGTGTGGGAGGAACTAATGTGATTACATGCAAGGACATTCAGAGCCCAACCAGCCGGGGAAGATGAGCTGCAGAATCTCTGTCAGCGGCCCTCGTTGTATAATCAGCAGGCATGTCTATTCTCTCTCTGTTATTGCATCCACTCCCCTTGGGACACGGTGGCAGTGGTCAGTGCAGATGGCAACAGGGACAGTCTGCCTGCCAGATTTCAGAGTGTTGGAGCACAACGAACAAATCATTTTCACCAGCTCCTGCAAACAGACCTCTTCAGACTGGAAACTCCACCTTGCAGTTTCATGGAAACGAATATTCTGATTATTGCATGGTCCCCTATTTCACTAAAGTAGCAAGCAGATATAATTCTCTTTTCAAACTCATTTGTTCAGATCACTTTAAGCTATTCTCCATTCACTGAAATCTGGATATAACCTACATCAGTTAGCATCCTAACACTTATCAAAACATTTATATCCTTTTTTTTCATCAAAGACATCCAAAGTAATCTAGACTGCGTCCTTTAAGTCTGTTAAAGAAATAGCAATGGGCATAAAATTTTCAAGAACATCTAAACTGACAGAAATCTTATTAGACAGGGGGCTTTGTTTGACAACACATTTTCCCGCAACAGCAAGTCTACAGTTCCCTAGGTCCTGTGTCCTTACTACAGCTGCTACTGTATGATAGCTTGCAGTCCCATCAGCTGGAAGGATGACAACTGTTTATGGAGCTATATCCCATACCAAAGGACAGAAATGAATGTCTGGAGGTAGAAAAGAATGGAATCATCTTAAGCTGACCCTGCTACAGGAGGAAATACACTCAAGTAGCTGCTCAGGTGTTTCTGAAAGCAATGTTCTTGGTAGCTCTGTCTCAACACTGGTCTGGCAGTCTGTCACAATTCATTAAAAGTGACTGGTCTATAAGCTGTGCAAAGATGCCCAGTAACAATAGGATTTCCTCCTAGCAAGCAGATATGATAACTGGCAAAATTGACAAATGTATCCTTGACAAAAATAGACAGACAATGCTGAGCACAGCAGATGCACACCAGGGCAAAATGCCAACTACCATGCACGTAGACGGATGCACAAAAACCAAAGTCATAGGTTGATTATCTGTCAAGTCCTATTACAACTGAAACCAGACCCGACTGTTAGAAGTTAATGTAGACAGTGTACAAAGGTAGTCAATGTATCTTTTAATATTCATGATTAGCACTGTGTCTCATGGCACAGAGTGCAGGAAAAACAAGATCAAAATCAGTTGTTTATGGTTGAATGATAGCTATTAAAGACATTGTGATCAGGAAGTTTGGGTGTAATTCCAACCTCCACCACAACTTCCCTGAGTCAGACAGATTGCTTTCTTTTAAACACATTTCAGCGCTAAACCAATTTAAATAAAGAAAAAAAAGAAAGAGGAGGAAAAAAAAAAGCATACCACATAACTTCCCTGTGTTTTTTTTCTCTTCTTTATTTTTTTCTTCAGTTTAATGCTCTGCTTCTCTCATCTTTCCACTATTTTATTTATTAGCACAAAAATTCATTAGCACTACAGCTTATCTTGTCCACATGGTCTTGGACGCTACTTTAATACTATAACAAGCCACAAATACTTCCATCTGGGCTAGTTTGTAACTTGAACTTTGCATCTACTTGCTCTGAAGAAAAAATTACCTAGGCTATAACTCGCAAAACTTAAAATACATGCAAGGACTAAAATTAATCATTTACTCTCTTGCTTCTTTAAAAGAAAAGTTACTAACATAGTAGTATTACTACATTACTACAGCACCACAAATGCAATACACAAAAAGAAAAAAAAGAGCTTTCTTGGGAATGAAGCTGAATCTGTTATCCAAGAAAGAATAACATGCTTTTCAACAAAATCCCCATCACTTTTGTTCATATTTCTATTGGTAACCCTACTTGGAGAGGAACTGTGTGAGCTAATTTAGGGTTTATGCACTTATCCAATTCATTCTTATTCACTTTACCCAATTCTTCAAGCAGAATCTTAAAAACACCCGTGTATAAGGATTTTCTGGATTATGAGAAATCTCTGAAAAACTTGATGACAGGCTCGTGACTAGCAGCTCCTCGGAACAAGCCAGACATTGAGCATGACTTTCTCTGACACTCCGGCTAATACATTTCACACATCTTTTTTGCTAGGAGTAAGCAGTAACTAGTGCAATATTTTGAAGAAATTACTTACGTTCTAAGCCCAGCATTCTCTAATACCAGTTCTTCCAATCGATTGGACCTACTCACCACTCGCAGAATCTGCTCACAGACATCAGTGGACTGCCACAGAAAAGACAGAGCAATGTTAAAGAACACAAACATAGAACATACGGTTGTTTAATTATAAGCTGTACATCATAATGGGATGCAGGCCATGAACTGCTTCTTGTCATACATAAATATCTAACAATACCAGGAACATCCCGGGGAGAGTCAAATGACAACATCTGGAAAAGACTAGAGAAACAAGAGGTAGACTAAAAGCAAATAATTTATGAAACTGGACACCTAATCATAAGGGGCAGAATTTTTCTAATAATAGTAAAATACATTTAAAAAACCACCAAACTGCAGACCCTATGTACAGAAAAACACACACAATTTTTAAAGAACTTTTCATACAGATACTAATCCCTCAGAAGAAAATAGCAACCAATGCAATGGAGAATAAAGCCTGACAAGGAATGACAGCTAAACACAGAGAAAGATGTTATAAGGCAAAGAAGAGAAAAAAAATCAAGAGTAAAAGAACTTTAGCTGCAGGTCCAAAGACTGCTCAGGGACTAGTGTTTAAGGGTAAGTACATTTCAGTAGGAGCCCTCCCAGCCCACACAGAGTAAATCACATCTCATGACTGTTACTGCTGATGGATTCTGGAATTTGCAGAGGCATTAGCAAGTGCTGTGAACAAAACGTAACAAAACAGTTCGCTTGACATGCTCAGAGATAAAACTTAAATGTTTCAAAGTCCATACAGTGAACTTTGTTCATCTTTTATTCGAATACCTTATTTTGCTTCCTAATTTGTCATTTTTTTTCTCAGCATATACCATCCCACATTCATAGGAAGTCCAAAGTCGAACTTCAGTCATGATCATAAACTGCTGAAACTATTCTATGTATCCACCCAAAAAATGACAGTTTGGAATTCACACTTGGGATATCTTTATCTCTAACGGCAGCCTGGCATTTTCTAGGATTCTTTTAAACTCTCCTAAAAAGAAAAGAACGCTCTAGCACACACATGAAAGTTTTACTAATCTTTTATACAGTAAAGGTGACAATGCTTTCTAAAGATGGTGAATTCAGACATCTCTCCAATTCTGTCCTCGCCTCCATAGTTTGGTAATTCAGAATATTATCACAGTGCTACTACAGCACTGTGATCACAAGTGGAAAGTTTCATGCACATACTATAAAAATACTACAGATCACGTCTATCAAACACAATGTCAGAGTGGGACTCACCAAGTACAACACATTCAATGGGCTCTGGATATGTCTGACCTCATACTGACCCTCAGCAGAGTCCCTGCGCCGTGGATTTACTGTCCAACGGTTTATATTTTCCTGACATTTTTGACTCAAATTTGAATGTATGGAAGATTTTATTATTATTATTGATGCACTTTCAAGACTGATAAAGTTTATTTGTTTTCCACATTAGAAGTTGTTAATAATTCTCCCTAAAGATCATACTACCATTAAAACAAACAAAACAAAAACAACAGACAAAGCAGTTTCTCAAACCACTAATTCTACCTGTAAATATTAACTTTCAGGTTTGGTAGGAATAGTATATTTTCATATATTTTTATATATTTAGGATTACTGATTTTCTTGGCCCTTTCTTCAGTAGTTCAGCTTGTTTAGATTTGCTCCCTTTTTGCTTTTCAAAAAGAATGCTGCTGTG
>JANHGO010003483.1:0-27042 GCA_024606505.1 Aquila spilogaster | reverse complement strand
AGCCCTGCTTTCCTGGAGATGGCTGAACACCTGCCTGCCCATGGGAAGTAGTGAATGAATTCCTTGGTTTGCTTTGCCTGTGTGCGCAGCTTTTTGCTTTACTTCTTAAACTGTCTTTACCTCAACCCATGAGTTTTCTCACTTTTACTCTTCCAATTTTCTCCCTCATCCCACTGGAGTGGAATTAGCGAGCAGCTATGTGGTGCTTAGTTGCCAGTTGGGCAACTATCCTTTAAACCAGGACAGAAACATATATGTATTTTATTTTTATATATATATATATATAAATTTGTCCAACTATATTTCCATTACGAAGGACCACAAGAAGCAACATAAAAGGGGTGGAACTATAATTCCTTCTTCTGTATTCACTAATGTAGGAGAAAGCGATGTGTTTACCTAATGCCATGCTAAAAACCTTGAACTAGCTTTATAAAAATTTTGAGGCTGGGGGTTTTTTTTGGTGTGAAAGAAAAAATTCGTTCAAGAAATGAAGCAGTGTAACAATGAACTGCTCAAGAAAGAGGAAGTTCTAATTTGAGAGTGTTGAAATGTATGGTTTGGCAGTGCTAAAAGTAGGTGTTTTAGGAATGTTAAATGGAAAGCAAAAGTCCATGCATGCTTGTTTTGGCTTTTGATACAAAGATTTAACTTCCTGTTCAAAGCCAGTGATTTTGAAGGATAACTAGTTCAGATATGATCCAAATTTCCTGTTGCCAACAGAAATATCTTTAACTGAGAACATCATAATTTTTGGTGGGGGGTTGGCTGCTTTGGCTAGGTTCTGCCAGAGATGACACTGCTTGAACACCAAATTTCCTAGTGTGATTCTGAATCAAAATGAATGGTTTGTGCGTACTTTGACAGGTTTATGCTGGAAGTATCTCAGTTCTATTTGCAAATAAAATAGCAGTTGATTCTTTAACTGACTGTTAACAGGCTTCTTCAGCCAGCAGGTCTCCTCCTGAAGTCTTTAGGTATGTGGCAAAATCATCGTCTAATTTATCTGGCTACTTTCATCTGGGCAAGTAATTGCCATATTCCTCAGGTCCAACACCATACTTCTATCTATGTAGATTAATTTCATCAGTGCTGCTAGGTTTTTTTTATGTCTTTGGCATGTGTTGCCTGTGGTAGCCTTTTGATTCTTGTCATTCAGCCAGTTGCTTTCATTCAGTTTATTGGTTTGTAATTTTCTGCTCTCTGTTACTGTTTGTCATGGATATTATTCCCTTTTCCCAAACTCTTGGGTGGCTACGGTGTACACCAGTGCATATGCCTGACTTTGGATTCTGGAACATTGGTGCATAACAGGGGATGCCAGTCAAGCTAGACAAGTGCTAAGGAAAGGCATATGTTTGGTTAAAAAGAAATATAATATATAGAAATCTATATAAATTCTATCTATTTTACATTATAAATGTCAAGTCACTATAATCAGAAGAATTGCCAAGTAAGTGTTAAAACTAATGACGAAAGAATATCAGCCTTGTGGCACAGAATTAGCTCCTGGCTGACACAGGGTCGTATGACAGGTGGATCTTTAGACTCACCAGATGCAGCTTGCTTTGTGATTGTATAACTACTTAGTTCCTTGATAAGTGTCAGCAAGAGACCTTATTGTATGTCTTTTGGAAATGGAAGTAGAATATATAATTTACTTTCTTTTGTCCATTTGCTCATTGGCTCCTTCAGAGAAATAGATTTGGAAAGCATGTGACTTCCCTTTACAGAAGATACTTAGGGTCTTCCTTAATTATCTTATCAATCTACATTAGTTTATTTAAGGCATTCCTCATTCCTGGATCTTCCCTAAAGCCATTAAAGATTACTACATATTTGCCATCAAGGGAATTTAAGCGATAGATTACTGATAGAATTAATAGTTTGGATATTTTATCCCTGAGTTCTTCTAGAACTTAGGTAAATAAGTGATTAGTTCCTGTCCAATCTGTCAGTTTTGTTCTACAAGTATTTGTACTGATGTTTTAATTTCAAACAGTTCCTCCAACACATTCTTTGTTTTAATAAATAAATAAAATTTTGGTACATGAGCAGTCTGCTTGATAAATCCAGATATGAGAAAATCCTTTAGTTTTTTTTCTGTGTTCCATCTTCTCTGACCGTTCCTTTTTTAAATTTATTTTAAATTTCATCATCTGTTTGCCTTTTCTAGCAAGGTCATGTTCCTGAGAAAAATGGTTGTTTACTAATTTTCATGTTGTCTTCAAGTTGCTTCTCAGTACTTTTGGGCCAGCCTAGTGTTCACATTTAAGCTGTCAGTATTTATAATTCTCCCTCTTACTTGATTTAGGCATAACTTCATCTTCTGCAAAACAGGCTTCTTCCAAAAGCTTTCTTACCTGGCTTTTCAGAATGAGTATCTTTTATTGTCTTTGTAAACCTTTTTGGATAGGTGAAATGCATTTCCATTGGGCCTACACTACAGTGTCTATAAATAGACTCTGGTTTGTGTCTGAGTATTTTCATCTTTTAGATGGCTTTTTATCTTTTGAAGAGAGCTGTTATTTTTGTGCAGCTTTTTTTTTTTTTTTTTTTTTTTTTAAATTAAGCACTGCTACAGTTTATTGTCTGGCTTGCTGCTTTTGTAAAATGCAGACTCCACGTACCTTATTGTCACAGGTGCTGAGTGGCTCTTCAAGGTGTGCTTTGAGCCAGGTCCTGCATGCTGCTTCAGACCAGTGTCCAGAGATGCTTCTTATCTTGTGGTTCCCCAGACTGCTTCCTTCATGTAGTTCTCATCGACAGCAGCTAAAAAATTTAGTCCCAGCTTCATAACTGAATGTGATAATTGCACGGCCCAGATGGGGTGTAACTGAGGTCTCCCATTGCTGTTGTGTTTTCCCAGCTTTGTTAGACCCCTTGATCCCTCACAGCATGCTACAATCACTGCCACTTTCCTGTCTGGGCTGTCGATAAGGCTGATGCTTTCTCTGCTTCAGAAGGACTTCACTAACTAGAATACATACACATACTGAACATTTGTACATATACAATGTGTGCATATATATATGTAGATGTACATATATACACATAATATCAGTAACAGAAATTAATCAGTCACAGAGTTATACTAGAGTTTGCTTTGTATACTACAGTTTCCTTTCATTTCTCAGAGCAAAACTGTATATGAGGTTAGTGCTGAGAATTAGCAGCAGGTCTAAAATTACTATTGCTATCAAATTCCTTTTCCTGGATTCCTGACTTTGTCAACAGCAGTGTCCTTGCTATAATTTTAAAGATGTGACCTTTTATGCTTTTAAGAAGAAAGAAGACAACACCTCAAAAAGAAACTATATTTTATCTTCCTTGGATTGTGGTGTTTTGCTTCACATTTAACTTATTCAGCACGCAAAAGAAGTATTTGTTTCTAATATCACTTTCCTGACAAATTTCCTATGCTCTGTTCTTTAAGATAGGAATCTCTTCTTAGCTTTGGTAGAGAGAAATCTTGTTTGTTGGGGTTTTTGTTTGGTTTGTTTTCATTTGGTATTTAATACGTTTTTAATTCCTTTAAAAACTGTTACGTGTCTGTCTGAGTTCATATGACTTTAAATGATTGCTTGATCAGCTAATGATTTCCGTGTATTCAGTTGTTCCTACCATCATTCTTAGAAATTTTGCTAGTGCTTGGAAAGATCTTGCACAACAGGGAATGATGAAAACTCAAAGTCACTCCATAAGAAATAGCACAACAAAGTAGAAATGTGCCAAATTACCCAGAAACAATTTGGACGGCTGGCAAACAGGGTAGCCTGCTGGTTTGTGAACAGTGTAGGTAATTTGCCACTCAACTCTCCTCTACTTGCTTCAATAAATTGTAGGGTACTTACTACCCTACTGTCTGTTACCTATCTGTCTATGTTTCTCTGCGCTGTCAGTGTCTGACAGTAGTTCTGCTTCATTTTGTCTGTGTCTGTCTTTCACTCTCAGCTTGATGGAAAACCTTTAAAAAAGAGGTGTGCAGTGTTTGTGGGGCTGGGATCCAACAGATCATACATCATAGGGCATGTGTGTAGTCTAATCTAAAAACCATAGCTGAGAAGGAATAAAAAAGATTAATCTAATACACCTAAAATATAGTTCAGCAACACTGTATGAAAATAAATCAACAATAAGTTCGCATAATGCAACTAGGAAGACTGCTCAAGTCATACAATTTTCAATCAACAGTCTCATAAACAAGGTGTTATAAAACATGAACTACATCTGTGCAATACAAAGATTGTTTAACAGTGCTGGTCAATCATTCTCCTTATACCAGAACTGCAACTCCATTTAAATAGAAGGGCAATAGGGTTTTTTGGTGTTTGAGGAAAGGAGAATAGAAATTAATAATGTGGTGGGTAAGTTGGAGAAAAAAAAGAAAGAGAAATCCTTAGCTTTTTTTTTTTTTTTTCCATGTATGTATATGTTCATGCTTGTGCGATAGTTTCCTGTTGCTTTCCTTTTGTGTTGGCATTGTCTGAGTACAGTGTGGACCCATGTCATGGTTTAACCCCAGGCAGCAACCAAGCACCACACAGCCACTCACTCACTTCTCCCCCACCCAGCGAGATGGGGAGAGAATCAGAGGGAAAAAGGTAAAACTCATGGGTTGAGATGAGAACAGTTGAATAGAACACAAAGGAAGAAAATAATAATGATAATAATAACAATAATAAAATGACAATAATAAAAGGATTGGAATATACAAAACAAGTGATGCACAACGCAATTGCTCACCACTCACCGACTGATGCCCAGTTAGTTCCCGAGCAGCGATCCATCCCCCACCCCAGCCAACTCGCCCCAATTTATATACTGGGCATGACATCATGTGGTCTGGAATATTCCTTTGGCCACTTTGGGTCAGGTGCCCTGGCTGTGTCCCCTCCCAACTTCTTGTGCCCCTCCAGCCTTCTTGCTGGCTGGGCATAAGAAGCTGAAAAATCCTTGACTTAGTCTAAACAATACTTAGCAACAACTGAAAACATCAGTGTTATCAACATTCTTCTCATGCTGAACCCAAAACATAGCACTATACCAGCTACTAGAAAGAAAAATTAACTCTATCCCAGCATAAACCAGGACAACCCCCCAGCAAAAAAGACTAACATTGCTGCTTATGCAGGCTCCTGAAAGTGAATGACATTTCTAGCCAAACAGACTATTGTGGCCAAGGATTTTGAAGTTGGAGCCTTTGTTGTTAAGTGAAGAGTGAAACAAATCTGTTCTTATGGTATTTGAATGTACTGATTTAAAGTCTGCACAGAATTTTCAGTATTGCATTCTTAGAGTATATTAGCTAGTAGTTATTTACTATTTGTTGTCTGTTAGATGCCTGTTATGTACACTTATGATGTTTGTTTCTGCAACATTTGAAAAAATATAGTAATATGTAACTGAGAAATATTTTGGTATGAACACATTAAAACTGTATTTTTAATTTATAGATAATTTATTGATTACCCATATAAAGTAAACTGAGTTAACATGACTGCATATTTTGGAATACACTGAGGTTCTTGAAAATACTTCTTCGCTGAGATACCCATAGACTGTGAGTAAAAGGGGTTGGTACTTTTTTTTTCTTTATCCACCTACCCCACCCAGTAAATGCTGCTGTGTTAGAAACATGAAATGATTTGTGTGAGAAACTAGAAAAATACTTTAGCTGCTTTACTAGGAATTAGTTGTGCCATTTGATGCTAAGTGAGCAGCCAAGATGCTGAAAGTGCTCAGACAGAACATATCTAGTAAAATAATAGCAGAAAACCCTAAAAATTAGTAAAAAATTGTGGAAAAAAAAAAAAGTAAAAAAATATATCTGCTTTCTTTCCAGAAAAGTATTATTTTATTCAAATAAGAATAGTTAGTAAATACACACATATGTATGTTGGAAATGCACCAAAAAATGGCATTACATCAGGAAAATAACTTGTTTGATGTAAACCGTTCATTCCAAGAAAAGTACCTTAGGCTGTGACAAATTCATATGTGATAGGAGATGGAAAATAGTACATCTTAAAATGAGGAGCTCTGTGGTAAAGGGGAAAGGTTGGAGGAATCAGAAAGGGGATCTGCGTGTTACCCCAGTATTACTTTTAGAAACTTCCATTGTTGTGGTTTGGTTAGAAAAACAGTTGTTGTGACCACCTGAAGTCGTGACTGTGTCTCAGACAAGCAGTCAAGGACGGAAAAATTAAATATGCCTTATGCAGGTTTATTTCGTTAAGGTGATGGGGGCACGGGAGCCTGTTGGGGGTTGCAGTCTCTAGTCTGTAAATAGGGATCTTCTGTTCTGATTTATCGTCTCTCTGAGCGCAGTGCTGTGGACTTGGGAGGTAACGTCTGGAAGTGACCGTAGGCACGTATGCTTTCGCTGGCTACCTGCCAGCTGCTGGTGGCTGGTACGGCTGTGGAGAACGGGCTGTTTGCCAGGCAGGGCACGGGGCTGAGGGAGCGCCAAGGCAGGTCCTTCTGCCCAGCAGCACGACGGGCTGCTCTGGTATTCCCTGGCGTCGGGCCCACTGTGAGGTTTGCGTGTTTTTCTCTCATTTATTTCAGTGTCTGAACAGGGATGCTTTTCAGATGGCTGTACACAAATGTCAGCGCTTCCTTCTCTCATCTTCTGCCAGTGTCGTATATTTAAATAAAACCGCTGCCAGGACAAGAGGTGTCTGGCAGCAGGACTCACAAATACCTATGGTGCTTGGGAGAAGACCCGTGCTGTGGGAGCCCTGCCCGCAGGAAGGACCAGGCCTCCCGCCGCGGGGCAGGAGGCCCCGGCCCGACAGCTGGGGGCAGGGGTGGGCCTGTGGGGGGCCCCTGCGGGAGCTGGAGGCTCTGCCGAGGTCGATGTCCCCTGCGGGTGAGGCCCCAGCGGGTACAGCCCCCAGCACCCCGTACCTCAGCTACCCGGCCTGTCAGAGGCTGCAGCTCAGCCAGCCCAGGTCCCGAGGGACGACACAGCTCTGCAGGGTCCGGACGGCTGGGGCAGGGGGAGACGTGTCCTTGCCTGCAGGAGGTGGGTGTGAGCAGGGGTCTGCATCCTCGGGGGGAGGGCAGCAGCCTGCCGCAGCACCAGGGTGGGTTGGGGGAAGAGATTGGGATCTCACTGCGAGGCCACTTCTTGTTTCTGAAAGGTGGTGGTGATCGGGAGAGGTTTCAGAGGACTGGAAGATGGACCCCAAGTTGACCGTGAGCCAGCAACGTGGCCTTGTGGCAAAGAAGGTCAGCAGCCTCCTGAGCTGCATTAGGAGGAGCGTTGACAGCAGGTCAAGGGAGGTGATGCTTCTCCTCTCCTCAGCCCTGGTGAAACACACCTGAAGTGCTGGGTCCAGTGCTGGGCTCCCCAGTACAAAAGAGACAGGGACATACTGGTGAGAGTCCAGGGAAGGGCCATAAAGGTGATTAAGGGACTGGAGCATCTGTCTTACAAGGAGAGACTGAGAGCGCTGAGCGTGTCCAGCCTGGAGCAGAGAAGGCTCAGGGGATCTGATCCATGTGTGCAAATACGTGATCGGGGGAGTAAAGAAGAGGGAGCCAGGCTCTTCTCAGTGGTGCCCAGTGACAGGACAACAAGAGGCAATGGGCCCTACCTGAAATATGGGAAATTCCATCTAAACGTAAGAAAGCACTTTTCTACTGTGAAGGTGGTCAGACACTGGTAGAGGTTGCCCAGAGAGGCTGTGGAGCCTCCATCTTTGGAGACGGTCAAAAATCTACTGGATACAACCCTGAGCAACCTGCTGTGGCTGACCGTGATCTGAACAGAGGGTTGGACCAGGTGATGTCCTGCCTGTCACTCTGTGTGAGTCTGAAAAACACGTTTCATGTGGCTACATGCATATTTGTTGGATATAAGTTATGAATAATAGTGGCTGTGAGATTTTCCCACCTAATTTGTTCTGGCTGACATGGTAGACACCTAGGCAAAGCTAGAAGTGGGATGTCTTGAAGCTCTCATTAGGTACATCAGTAGCTTATAAGTCATGGCCGGAAGAACAAAGATAAAGCAGATATGCAAAAGCTATGTTGCAGTTTCAGTCTTTCTGGGACCTGGAAAGGCTTTAGGTCTTCAAACAACCTGTACAAAGTCTGATTTCTTTGACGTTGTGTAGGGAAGCCTAAATTAGCAGTGCTGACATTAAGCTAAAAATGTCATTGCAACAGTGGGCATGTGAAACTGTATGTCTGCACACTGGCACTAGGATGTTCATTAATGCTTTTACAGCTGGCAGACCAAAAATACTCTGTAACTTTACACTCAGTCACACTTTGCAAGAGTGCCTGTGGACTTTGAATTTGTAGCTGGCACTTTGTGCTCCATCAAATGCACTTGTGTGAACACCAGCAATTGGAAAAGCTGCAGGACCAACACTTCTCCAGAGGGATACACTGCATGTGTGCAGATTGACCCTATGTTGCATATGCTGCAGTTCAAACACATCTGTGACACAGTGAGTTCAGTCTGTGGACACAGAAACATTTGCAAGCCTACAGTGGCTAGATTTCTGGACACCCAGCAGCCAGGGTTTACAAAGGATACAGGAACTTTGCAGAATATCGTTCCACATGGGAAGGTGGCAGTGTCAGGCAGAAGTGATATGCCCTTACCAGGTTGAGTGGACAGGTCTGAAGATATGATCTCAAAGAAAGATCTTTATGCACACAAAAGAATATTAGGTGATTCTCACTGTTAGCGGGAATGAGAATTTCACCTCATCAGTTAAAAGTCAGTTGTTTAAAGCTATGTAATGTTCTTTTAAACCCCGTGAGCCCTGCGTATATCAACAGCCTAGCTGCTGCTTTGCTAAATACTCTGATGTTACTAGGAAATCCATGTGACAAAAAAACCCCAAATTGTCTTCCCTATGCTTCCCTCCATTCTTTAATGATATATAAAGCTCGAGAAAATGTTATTGTCATATTGTTAGGTGGGCTTTATTTTTTGTATTTGCTTTTGGGTAACAGGCAGCAAATCATTAGTGAAAAAGACTGTCACAGGATAATTAGAAATCATGTTCTCTTTCAAACACTGCTTCTGCTTCCCTTCAGTATTTCTGTGAGAGACTTATTATCTCATTGCAGCATCCCATCTCATTGCTGGGCTCTCCTAATGAAACTGGAATTTCTGCAGGAATCCAGGATATGACTAACAAGAGATTCACTGAGCAATAAGGCTTCCAATTTCTGAGTTCTGGACACCTCTTCAAGGACTCTCTTGACAACTGTAAACTTCTTTTAAATAAATATTGACATATCAGTTTGAAAAGTAATGAAGTCTCTTTTCTTCCTGCAATGGGGAGCAGTAAAAAAGATGTGTGGATTTTTTTCAGTTACTTTAATGGCTAGAATTGAAGCTAAAACAGTAGGTACTTTGATTATACAAGAATTTTAAAATGCATTACTTGGCTATTATTGGCAACTTGGAATCTAGGTTTGCAATTATCTAGAGCTGTGAATTGTTTAAAATCAATGTCGATACTTTAAGTGATATGTGTTTAATATGGGGTTAGACATTTATTTGTGAAGATACCTCCTTTTTATTGGTCTGGTAAATGTAGCTATTTAGAAGATATTTACAGATTATCATAATTTTAATAGCATATGTATATTACTGAAAATTGTAGATTGAAGCAGCCCAGCATTCCACCTATTTCTTAAATCTTCTACAAGTGTATATGCTGCAGAAGACTTGAATGGATTCTACCATAGAATCATTTGTAGGCTCCCTTTGGTATGCAAAAGTGGTTTTGGGCTTTTTTTAAAAATTGAATGTAAGAATGGCGTGGCATATATGTAAATGCATTTATTTACAAATGTTGGATTGTTCTCAAAATAGAAGGATCCTCAAAAAGTCGGATTATTGTACTAAAACCACTTTTAAAATGAATTTTCTCTCTAAAAGATTGTATTTTTGACAATTTTAAGTGTATTGTCTAAAATACAGCTGTCCAGATGTTTTAAACAGATTTTTAGTTTAATTAGAAGCTTGGTTTTGCACTGAAAAAATAGAACCGATGATAAAATCCAGGCATATCTCTTTCTTGCTGTTCCCTGCTACAGGTTTTTATAGTATGTTACTACAATTAGAGTACTGGACTTACATTTGAGTTGACAGTTATAAGGGTTGTGCTCTTGCATTTTAAAGAGAGGAAACACTGGATAATAAAGTGATAATTTTCTACATTTTTTTTTTTTTTTTTAGTAATAGAGGGATGCAGTTGACAGTGTTAGGATTTAGGAATATTAATACCACTCAATGTATATGACAAATATTTTTCATTATAGCCATTGCACAATTTCTGTTTTCGCATCTATTCTTTGAATTGCATCAGAGCGGAGGAGAGTGCTTTCCTACAAGTCTGACAGTAGTGTGCTCTGCTTCTGACAGAGAACGCCTTCTCGTTATTTCTTCAGATGGTCGCTTTTGCTTTTAGCGAGGCTTCTCAAATCTATTTTTTTTCTTCCTGAAGTAGAATAAACTTAAAATAAATGAAACTTCTTGTGGTATTGCCTTCCTCTATGCGGTCTGATCTTTCTTGTCCTAGTCCAGTAACTAACTTGTTTTTTTAAAGTGATGGAAAAATACAGAGCTGGGAATAATTAATAAATAAGCAATAGGACTAGTTTTCATTAAGTGTTTATCCAATAAACTTGAGAAATATCTTGCTGCTTAGTTCTTATTTTTGCAATCACCTTTACATCTTAAATGAAAGTCCTTCAGCATTTTATTGTAGAGTGAGTTCAGGACCTCATCCTTAAAGCTTGAATGCTCTATTTATTGTAGAAAATCAAAGCATGGCCAGGGATGTATGCGTGGGGAAAGTAGAAACCTTGATTTTTTTTTTTTTTTAATAGTAATTGAGAAATTACTTGTATATTTTATATATGGAAATATATTTCTGGTTTTCATTGATTGTGCATGTGTTCTTAAGTTAGCAAAGGTATGCTAGGAGGTAGTGGTGGCTTTTCTTTTTTTAAATGAAAGTAATATTGGAAAGTAAGTACCTTGGTATATTTCTTGGTATAGGATTTTTTTTATGCACTTAATCAACATTCTTATGTTTTTTCTGTTTAAAAAAGGAAAATTTCCCAAACTCTGTATTTCAGCAAGGGATGTGTTTTTAATAGCTAATTCTCCTGTGATTCCATCTGATTTCTATACAAGGACCAAAATATTGACAGGAATTGCGCAAATGTGAACACTGCATGCTTAAGCTTCTAAATATTGTATTACTGTAAGTGTAATCATACCTGTGTACACATACCTGAAGTTATTAATCTCTGAAATATTGAAAGGGCATTTGCCTTAAAGATTGGTGTTGTGACCATTCATTTTAGATCCCCATTTGTAGTCCAGTCATTTAAGAGTGTGATTCTACAGAAGCACATTAACTTTAGGAGCCAATATTGGCTTCTAGAGGGAGTGACACAATGTGCAGAGGATGAGGGCCGGGGGCGAGGGTAACTGGGTTGGAAGATCTGTGTCTCGAGAGACCATCAGTGCTTCTTTCAATCTTACAAGCATATACAGCATTTTTTTTTAGCCTACTGCATCAAAACTGCTTGATGGCAGAAGTGGGAAGTGCGGTGGCAGCAATTTCCCCTAAAGACTGGTTGAGGAGAAAGTTTGTTTCCTAAAAAAAAAGGGGGAAAAAAACCCCAGAAACAGAGCTTTAAAGGAGGACTGTTAATTGCCATGTACCAGTCAAAACTCAGACAACAGGAGCAAATGTCCAGCTATGTAGCATGAAAATAAGAAATATTTTCTGTTCACATTGTAGCTCTGCTCTTCCTTTCAGCAGTTTTGCTGTTGAGGCACTAGTGCAGCTACTCCTTGTCATGGTAGAGGATTGGTGTTAGACTCCAGCAGCAGGCACAGACTAACCTGGAGACCCCACCACCATTCTACCCAACAGTAAATGCGACAACTTGCTGCTGTTTACAGACTTTCAAATAATGAAGGAAAAAAAAAAAGGCAAGATTAGGCATATATCTAGTTCAAACTGTTCACTTCTTGAAATGTTGTAGGAATTGAGGGTGTGCTCACCTCCTAACAGAGCACTGAAAAGCAGATGGGCAGTTTTATTGCTGGCTTGAAACCAAGCTCGTGCTCTGAACCCCAAATCTGCCTTGTAATTCTTCTGAAGTTTCAAAATGGGACCACATCAATATTCAGTTCATATCTCTCCTAAGTATATAGCTTTTTTCATTAAATTGAATTTTTCTACCGAGGTACAATACAGTCCATTTCACTTTAGCTTTCCTCCAAGTAGAGCATACAGAATATAGCATGGGATGGTTTTATGAGGAGTGCATTGAGAGCAATTAACACTGGAATTGAATCTACATCAAGATAACAACAGGCGATTATACTATTTAACAACTGTTAAATGGTGTTAATGGCTAAGTGTAGACCACAAACCCAACAGATTAGGATGCAGTGAAATTCAGCAGGGGTGTAAATTAAAAAAAAATGGAAAGGATAATTTAGAAATATATTTGCCACTGAAAAGCTGCAAATTATTTTAGAATGCACTAATTACCTAAATTTTTTGTAAGCGAAAACACTGGTAGGATAAGGAAGGTAATTTTGCTAGAGGTTTTTTAAATTGAAAAAAATCAATTTGATTAAAGTATATTTGAGAGTGGTGTTTAGATGCATCATGTTTCTATTCTTTTTTGTCCCAGTTTTCTGGGTTGATAACTTCTATTTTGATGTGTTATACAGAACTTGGAGCCTTAGCTGGACAAAGGAACCCAGGTGACAACAGTAGGCAGTCAAGTACCCAAATGACAATTTAGTCCTGGAGTAGAAGCAATTTGAGGTTTCACAGTATTTTGGAAAGAAAATACTTCGGCTCAGTTCAACAAACTAGAAATGTGTTTAAGTCAACCTAGCTTAATAGAGGAAGTTTTATTTCCACTTTCGTGATAGAAAATAATTTTACATATATCTAGAAATTTGAAATTTTCTCTGTAGAATCTGTTTCACCACTCTAATGACTGCTGTGAGAACAATTATAGGATAGTATTCAAGTTTGCCTTGATTTCTACCTATTCTGTCAGCTGCTCCAGTTTATTTAACATTTACATAGGCATTCAGAAAAGGCAAATCAATACTTTCCCCAAATTTCTTTCTAAAAGCAACTTTTCTGAAGGCATTCTAATTCACTCTGGGAACAGGAAAAATTGAACCGGTTCTTTGGACTTCAGCTGTATGAATGCGAGGACATGGTCCCACTCTCTCAGCTGTCACACTGAGGAAGAGATCCTGTGTGGGTCTGGTGGGACTGGCTATATGCCTCTTGCCACTGACTATACTGTGTCTAGATTACTCCTGTCATGTCAGTCTTGGGCTTCTTGCATGCCCAGCACACGTAGCTGCAGTCCTGGTAATTAAAACTCCTCTTCTAGCATTGAGGACTTTGTGCCATGGAAGCAGTAATAGATACAGAAGAAAACACTAAAGCCTTTTGTAAGGTCTCAGTTTTTATTATAATAAAGATGTCTGCCTGTAGTTTTTCTTACGATGCTGACAGATTTGAAGATATTTCTTTTGGAAATACAGTTGCAACATACTGACATATTAAGCGATTTAACAATTTTTTCTTTGACAATCTCTCCCCCCCCCCCCCCCAATTTTGAGCTCCAGCTAAAATCTTTGTGTAATCAGTTTTAGAATTTGGCCACAGGGAATTAGCTGGAATTGCCTACTTCAGGCAACATTCTCAATAGTTACATATCCGTTTAGTATGGGCCAAATCCTAAAAGATCTTCAATTGCCTTTGAATGGCAAGTCCCATAAGGAGCAAGTGAATGCTGGTGGGTTATCAGTCCACATGCATGGGAACAGAATAATGTAGGATGTGAATGATTCATTAAAAATATCACTTTTTATGTCAACTCAATGCATGCAGTAACCTCCTCAGTCTAGGCCTCGCTTTCCATCTGTTAATTCCATGTTATTAAGGTTTTGGTTTCTTGAGAAAACAGATGGCTATCAACTTAAACAGGTGTTCACATTGCACTTTTTAAAGTTTAAATGCTGAACAGGTATAACACGAAGTTTGCTTTGGTACAAAGGGATTTAGTACTTTGAAAGATGTGTGAGTAGAGAATATTTTGGGGGGAGGGGGGTCAAGTAATTCACTGGAAATACACCTACCTACACTTACCTATGGACCTTTGCCATTATAGAATGCAAAGAGAGATGATAGCAGAAAGATTTAAAAGAACATAGTTTCTTCTGCACCCATGTCCTGTATCTCTTGTTGAGAAAATACACTACGCAAACGTGATCTAAATGCATGGCAGTAATTGAAAGAGGAGGATGTAAGGAAGTATTTGCTGTACAGCGATTCTTCCAGATTTTTTGGGTGGCTCAACATGTTGCCACCTCATTAGAACACAGACATGTAGGACGACTTCCTCTGGATGAAAGGAAATCTCATTCAGATTTTGTAATTTGTTGCTCCAGTAAGCAATTATAAAAATTCTCTAATTCTGAAAAAAAAGTTTGCTGAAATAAGGTGGATAATGTCTAATATAATTTGATTACAAAATGACATAACATTACCTGTGACACTGGGGGCCTGCACTGTTTTCCAGCATAGCTTCTGTATAACCTCATTGTTCAGCCAGTTTTGCATTGATAGTAATATAAAAAAGTATTGGTAAATAATGCAGCAGGGTTGGGCTGTTCTCAGACGCATACAATTTTCTCTCTACACTTCTCATCAAAGATTCAGAAGCCTCTGCTGTAGCGAGATCTCATTGTGAAGACCCTATTATTTTTATAATATATATTTCAGCATATATACTAATATTCATTGAACAGGTAAATAATTTAAATTAACATGCACTGATTGAATGAAAAACATGGATTTCTACAAGGCAAAATCTTTGCTTTTTTGTTCATTTACTAATTAGCAGATAGATGCATCTATACACATGTTCCAAAATATAAGGTATAATAGCACCCTGATTTACTCTCCTTCATGGGCTCTGCTACCTTTTGGCAATCAGCAGGGGAAAAGGATCAGTAGGTTACAAAATCTTGGCCCCCCTCTTTCTTTTCATGTTGGTGTGCTCTGAATGATTGAGAGGAGTGAGTAATTGGACAAAACCTTGACTTTCCTTTTGGAAGCACTTCCAGGGTACAGGGTGACATTGCTTTCTGCCTTTCGTGACCATCTGTATTTTCCCTCAAGAGAAGAGTGTGAAGCAGAATTAGTGATAAGGACGTTATTTATCCATAAATACATGAAGCAGAGCCACACAGTGAGGTACTAAGGATTGCTTCTTTTTGATCTAAGTTTCCAGTCTGTAAGGATGGGATGCTATTGAGCTTTTTGAGATGTCTCAACTGTGATCGAAGTTGCAACTCTGGCTGATGGAGTTGCAACTCTAGCCTGAATATGCTCACATTTATCAACCTACTGTGCGAAGAATGACAGCTGGTTAGTTAAGGTACTAGTAAACATGGAACGGTGAAAAGTTATTTATAATGTACTTCTTCACATACAAAATCTTTGTTATCTTATGTTTGAACGTGCATAGCTAAGACTAAAGAAATATTAAGTGTTGTTACTATTATTATCTAGTAAGTTATTGAACATTTGTAGGATTGATCTACTATTAACACTTCTAGGCTTTTTAGCATCATAAAATATTAGACTTTAATCCATTCACTGGTATGTGAAGAGTGTGTCTCCATTAGCAGTTTGGTTTGCTGAAGGGTGCAGATTTGCTTTCAGCTGACCTTGGAGCCTTGCAGCTCTCAGCTTAGCACACTCTGGGTGCACTTGAGATGTGTTTCCTTCAGGTGGAAAAAGGGTGAAACTACGTGGATGCAGGGTCCTCCAGCAGCTAGCGCTCTGTGCACGCTGATGGATACCAAGGGTGGTTTGCAGCTGGTGCAGGCTTAATTTCCAGTGAAGACAAAACGTGGGCCTGTGGTCTTGGAACCAGGTCGCACGGGAGGAAACTGAAGCTCTCTCTTTCCCCCTTTATACCAAACCAGATGTACTGTAGATGTGCTGACACACTCGCTCTGTGGCCTTGGCTCAGTTCTAAGGGGAGGGTTCCAAACTTGTGTGTAGGAAAGAAATATTATATGGCATGTTTATGTTACGTTAAAGCCAAAAAGCTCCTCCCCGCTCAAAAAGCAACTTTAGTCTGTTGATGAGGCTATAGAGAAATGTATTAGAGCCGAGGAACTGGAAAAGACTGCCAAGGAGGTCCTTAGAAAATTCTGTATGTAATTGTATGGATTCTACAGTTTGCATATGGATTTCATTACAGTAGATGTAGTTTCTGGGGATATGCTTGCTTGTCTTATTTTGCTTTAAAAACTGGGGTAGATATGAGTTTAATATTGTAGATATTGCTATGTAGTGAAAAGATAGAGCTAAAGGAAAACAGAGGTTTTGGGAATTGTTATGCTTTACTTATTTTCCAAATGAGTTGTTTTCTGAGCTACCATAATACTTAGATACTAGGGGAAGGAAACATAAAAAATCTATTACCCCTCTAGTCAACTGAACAATAGGATTATGTACACAGGAGCAAATGCCTTTCAATTGTTGAGTGATGCAGTTGATGTTTCCTATTAAGAACAAGAAGACTTAGTCTAAGAGGCCAACGCACTTTTTTGTAGGTCAAAGGAAATTTCCCATTGCAGAACCAAAGCAAAATCTATTTTAGAAGGACTTACAGAGTCATACCAAGAAAAGCATTCCTTGATATGAACCAAGAATTGTTGTCTTAGTTGACCTTGTTGACAAGGAGCGGGCTGGCTAATTCTGTACAGGCTGAGTCAAATCTCCAGGTGATATAAATCAGGCCATCTCTACTGATATAACACTTCCCTACTGACCTTCAGTGCTTGAGGATGTGGTCTACCGTGCTGGAAGAGCCTTCCTCCCTTTTGCTGTTGGGTATCTGCTGGGTTAATGTAGTTTCAAATGAATTTCAGACGTGCTTTTAATCTGCCAGGGTGCTGAAGGATGCGAAAGAAGATGCGTTTTTTTACTCTATAATTTTTAGTGATAGAGCCAAACATGTATTTATGCAGATCGCTTAGGTTTTGATACAGTATTTTTTATTGTTGCACTAATGAGCACGACAGGGTGGGTGTTAGTAAGTTACTAACAGATGTTTCAGGGTTGATTGTTTCTTGAATATAAAATTATAATATACAATATATAAGATTATATTTAGCTCTTACGCTGTCCCACAAGCATCATGCTTATGACAGCTGCCATTGCATGTAATGCTGGGCGCAGAGCTACCTAAAACAGATGAGTTTTTGTGACGTCTGCCACCTGCTGCACTCGCTGCCCTCCCTGCCCCGATGGATCTAGGGTGAGGAGGAGAAGGAACAGCCCAAGTGGGACCTGGAGCTGGCTGAGCAGGCTGCCCTGCCAGGCAGCTGGATCCCAGTCTCCTTTGTCACAGCAGGCATGTGCAGCATGACCTCTGTGGCTGCTGGCCTTGCTGCTCTGTGCTTGCTTGCCTTCTTTTCAGGAATTTAAGTATTTATTTTCCTTTTTTTTTAAATTAATCTCTTCTGTGTGTTCCTTCAGCACTTACTGATAATTGCATAACAAATGAGCCAGAAATAGGTATTGCTTTGCTTTTTAGGTATTTGGGGGATTTATTAGGAATAGTCCTGAAGCTAACCCTACCTAAATATTTGAAGGAACAGGGCTAAATCCAGTCCTTGGCATAATATTGCACCCTGCATGCAAACTGAAGCGCATTTCGGATGACTCAAGGCCACAGTTCTGCAATACAGTGACAGGAAAGTAAGGAGGAGAGGAAGTTAGAGAAGAGAAGAGAGAGTAACCCTAAAGCTGGTTCAGCGCCCTAAACAACCACTATGCTTCACTCACGCTAATAGAAATATAGTTAAATTTCAGACCATATCCCAATTTTACTCTCGTCTGAAATATTTTTTACAGTTTAGCTCTGTGATTATCCTTTGATGTTACTGAGCAAAGTGTATCTGTAAGAAGTACGTACGAGAAATCTCTGCTTTAAAAATTAGAGATGGTCTATAATTAACATAATTTGTTTGACAGTTTCATAGTATGCCTGTCTTAAAATATATTGATGATTTTTATTTTTTTGATGTTTAATTTTCATTCTGTTCCACTTACGTTACACGCTAAATTGACAGAAATGAAGATGCCTTTACATTAGACATTTTCATATTTGTCAGGTATTGGGGTAAATACCTTGCACTCAATCCAAAATTGGTTCAGGCATTGTAGGGGGAGGGGGCCACTTGTCTTTCCACTTTTCCTTGGAAACAAAGATTAAAATAAGGTGGCTGACACAGAAAATTGCATGTAGGAATGTGGACTCAAAGCAGTGTAAACACAAAAATTTTCATGTTAATTTATGTGAGTAGTTTCACTGAAATAAATGAAATTCACACACTTTTTAACATTGTATCATCAGGACAAAGCTTTGTTGGAATAATGCTGTATATATTATCAAATGTATTTTTTCTACAGTGAAATGGTCTGATGAGTCCTTGACTAATGTTTTGCTGCTTTTTCTTTTTTTTTTTTTAAATAAAATAAAACAGGGATTTAGTTTAGATGGTAAGATAATGAATTGCCTTAAATAAATTGCCTTCATGCTAGGGGAAGTAGTGGGTTGGGGCTCCAACTATAAAAATGTAATATAGGTCAATTAATATGAGATTTTTTTTTCCCCTATTGGACTTATGATTCATTCTTAAGGTAGAGTTTAGGAAGAAAAGAGTGTAATTTTTATTTCATATGTTCTGCTTCCAGTTAGTGTAACAAGCCAGTTCAGGTTTTTTTCTCTATATTTAGGAAAATAAATAATGATTTGCATTCCTACTTCATAATATTTAATTAACTTGATACACATTCTGGGATATCTGCATAATAAAATAGTTAGAATTAGGTATTGATTTATTTTGTGTCATTTCAAGTTTTAGTACCTCTCTAGATTATGGTAAAGAGAAGGAAATGGAAATGATACCCAAGGTTCATATAATGAGTCAAAGACTAAGGATAATAAGAAAATGATAAAAGTGTTGCTCTCAGAGTTGTAGCATCTTCAGTGTATCTTGGAAGATTTATGAGAATAAGAGACTTGTCAATTTTAAGAAAGGTTTTTTAATATAATTTTAAATATTAAATATTAATTTTTGTCTGTAGCTTATTATACAGCATTTTAAGATTGGTGGTTTAAAATTCACTTATATTTCTAAAGTTTCACAGTACACTTAGGAATGCTAGACAAATTCAAAGATGACCTAAATTTAAACATGTAAGTAAATTTTTCCAGCTCTGTATTTGAATCTGGAAGTGATTCTGAAATGCAGTGCTTGACAAGAAAATCACATTTTTAGAAAAGCAGTTTGAAGATAGCCCTTATAAATACTAAAGATGAGCATTCTTTAAAGGTGGAAGGAAAAGGTTTCTTACAAGTTTTACAAGTAATGGGAATAAGTCACAAGTTGCTTGTTAGTGACTCTGATTATCTCAGAAGCTGGGAGAAGGTAGGATGGGACAATATAAGCTTTTGCAAAAGACATGAACAGGTATTTAGTTTCAGACACTGTGACTAGTCCCCTGAAAACCACTGAGACTGTTCTATGCTTAAATGTAAGCAATGATGTAAGTATATAGATATTAAGAGGCCTGGTATTGCAAGGTAAATAATATAATAAATAATCTCCAAATGTAAGTGTAGGATTCATCAATTTTGATACTTGTTTTCTCTTTAAATAATTGCTTGAGTTCTGGGTGAAATTAATACTTTCATATTTTTTTAAACATAAAAATGTTGGTGTCAAATTTTGTCTAAGTCTATCAAGATGTGATGTGGGATGCCTTACCATTTCTTAATTTATTCTTTAGTGGAAAATAATGCAAAATGAAAGAGTGTTGCGTCAAATCAGGCAGTTGACAGATATTCTTATTTTGCAAGCACTGTATGTTTATAGATCTATCAATAAAAATAAAATTGTGTTTGGTAACTCATGACATGGAAGAAGGGCAAATGTTTTGATGACATAACTGCTAAAGCAAAATTTGAGACTTTTTCTGAAAGTACAGATCTTGGAAATACATGCAATGAAGTTGCAAAAGGTGAGTTATGTCAAATTCCATAACCTGTTAAAAAGCCCTGACCGCTGTGTTAGATAAAAAAAGATATTAACTCTGTTAGAAATACAAGTTAATTGAATACTTAAATTTTCTCCATATTAAGTTTACATACATAAAATCAGTCTCTTTGATAGCAAAACTGCTTTTTTAAAAGAACTTTACCGAGATGTAGACCCCGATTTTTTCCTAGGGCCCAAGGTATTAGTTAGTGATGCTACAGAGCTGAATTAGCATTGTCTCATCTTAAACCAATGCTGTAGCCCAGGAAACCTGTCAGTAAAGCTTATGTGACATGCTAAACTGCCATTTGCTGAGATGCCATGACAGACTGACTCCTAAAGGTATTGATTTGAAATCATGACATTTTGGGGAGTAGAAGAGAGGAGAAGGAAAAGAACTAGCTACAAAGCAAGTAAAATAGTAAAACTGTACCGCTAGTGAATAACTGGGAGCTTGTAGTATGAGTAGTAAATATTTAAAGAAATTTAGGCTATGAAGTGTTTAAAAAACACCCCCAAAAACCCCAACTCTTTCTGTTATTTACACAAATGGTCCCTTGATTTAATCATAATTAGTTAATAAAACAACAAAACCAAATGAAATGGACATCTGACTAAACAGAATAAAAAGTCAGTCACACTCCTCACTAATTTCCTGGGAGAATAAAACGACTAGCACAGTTCTCTGTGTTACTAAATGCATATTTTCTGAAGATAAAACAAAACAAAGATATTCCCTATCTAAACTATAAAACTTAGCAAAATAAGTGACAAAAACATGGCAACACAAGAACTGATACCTATCCATCATAATTCCTCTTTAGCAAACTGGCAATAGATGTAAGAAATCATGATGATGTATGTATATCTTTCATTCTTTAGACCTGATAGTGGATATAAGACAAACTTGCATTAAAATCTTTCAAGATGAGACACTTAATGTACCTGTGAGAGGGCTCTTATGAATGCCTATTTTGACCAGCTGTGTAACAGGATGTCACATAACTTTAATCACTGGATAATGTGGTACCATTTTTGGTGAGATAGATTTTTACTTTTAGACATTACTCCCTAAGGGGCTATATTAAAAAAGTAACACATATTTTTCTGAAGATCAGTGCTGAACAAATAAGAAGTCTACAACAAGCAATGAATATGCAATCAAAGTCCCAATGAATTTGTAAGTCTTTAAACAAACAAAAAAACCCCACCAAAACAAAAAACCCAAAACACCTGAAACTTTTTGGTAAAGTAAGGGAAAAAGCCTACAGTTTCATATAATTCATATAAAGTGCTTACAGATGAACTTTCATTGGAGTTCAATATTAAAACCAAACTTAAACTAGAGTTCTTTTGATTATTTGTTTCATTTTATGCTTTATCTGTGCTTTTCTAGCAGTTATAATCTAAAGCACCTATACTTCCAAAGCAGTGATTGTACTCTTAAAGAGGCAAATCCTTCATCACTTCCATATTTCTTCACTTTTATTCAAAATAAAGTGACAGTTACCTGTAGTATATTAAAGTTTAGAATTATGGTTACCTATTAAAGATAAAATCTATTAGTAATTTAATTATAATAATGAACTTCTGAGCATCTTTTTCCTCCTTTTTCTTTCTTCATAAAAATGGCAAGTAAAGAAAAACCAAAGAACTGATGTGGAAGGAGCTCTGATTCATTGCCCTGGCTTGAAACTTTTACACTACACTGGTTAGAAAGAAGCAACTGTCTATTCTATTATATTATGCTTAACTCTACAGTTCAATGATTTACATTCAAATTTCCACTTGAATTAGCCCAGAGTATGAATGTCAGGAACATTGTAAATTTTTACCAACCAAAAAAAAAAAAAAAACAAAAAAAAAAAAAAAAAAATCATAGTTTTCCCCATTTTTTAATACACATACATACAGAAAGATAGAAAAATGAGAATAGAAATTGTATAGATATAGCAATGAATTACCCACCAGAAGAAAAGTTTACCACTTAGATGAGCAGTGCTAGTAATAAAATAATTTAAATCCTCTACCTTAGGGATGAACTCACACAACAGAAATTCATTTAATTATATTGTTTTATAAATATCAATACAATCAATGGTTGACTTTATATGTATAATACTGTTACTTGTGATGGGTTAACTGGAAATTAGTTAGGGACAAATTCTCAAAATCATGATAAAATTGCATAGGATTTTGTTTTGAAATTGACCGACTGATAACAATGGAAACTAGTGAAAACTAGTCCTTGCAGATGAATGTGAGGTCTCATCACTGTATTAGCTAACCAACTTTATCCTTCTTTGAATCGTACATTTGGAATACTCAGTTATTTGACTTAGTCTTAAGAATAATTCCTGTGGTACATGTCTGTGTTTATTAGCATGGCAATAATACAAAAACCAGGCAAACTGAGGAGTTTGATTTTGAAGATGACTGTAATAATTGTTAAAAATATTGGTTGACTGGGAAAAAAATCTCTCGGGATGCACCAGGAGAGTGAAACGTCTTTATCTTTCCAACATGGCCACTTTGTGTTTCTTCTTCTGTAAGAGGCAGTGAAAAATATTGGCACTTAGTAGGGTAACTTTTGTGCAGCAATTTCCCTTGCAGTCTCCAGCCTTTCTTGCAGCCCTTATGCCTGACTCTTACCTTCTGCCAGAAACAGGGTTGTACGGTGTTTTACAGCTGTCCCAAAGGCCCCTTGGGACTGTTGGCAGAGAGGTGACCTAAGTTTCCAATATCCATTGGGCACATAGTTTGTTGCACAATGAACTCAAACAATGTGTTTAATGCCCACATGCATCGTCTTAAGCTACACAAAGAGTAGCAAAACAAAAATCATGCTAAGCCTCTCAAAAACAAACAAAATATCAGTATATTTTGTAAGTGGAAGTGTAGTTGAGAGGCCTAATGAAATATGGTATGAAAGCGTGCTTCACAGAAGAGATTGCCAAACATTTAGAAAATATCGTACATGGACAATTGAATGTTATTTTGTAATTCAAAGGTCTAGTCATGATTTACTTTCAAAATAATTTACTTTTATATGTAAAACTAAATCACAGGAACTTACATGTAATAAATGGGAATACTTAAAAAAAAAAAAATCCCCAGTCCCTTAACTGCTGCTATAAAGGGTTAACTTAAATATTTTGCTGCTTTAATATCTTCTCAAATGAACTTTATTTATCCTGTTAAGAATTGTGTAGCTTCATTAATATACTTAATGAATTGATCTTACTGTTAAGATGCTCAGTGCAACCTAGAAACATAACATCGTGAATATTTAATCAACCATCGATCTCAGTCAGCAGATCCAAACATCAGTCAGTCATACCACATCAATCTTCATAGTTTCTTTGCATGCTGTTACTTGTTGAATTAAAGATATTTTGCTATTTCAAGAAACTACAGACTTCTCTTTTATAGGAAGAAGAGCTCCCAGCTCCCCTCCTCGACACCACTGACATCCACATCTGCCTGTTCTTGTTTTAGTTCCTTTCAATCTACTTTGCCCTTCTGAAGGGGAAGTAGCTGGGAGCTCAGTTTTATAGACCTCCAGATTTCTCTGACACAATGTTACTAGTCCAGCTGCCCCTGTAGTATAGGGTCCGTTAGAGGCTCGACTTCAGAATTACTCCTTCCAATAGTTCAACTGTTCTGCCTATGGAGAAGCAAATGAATTGTGACATTTCCTCCATCAGTCTACTACACATTTTTTATCTTCTAGTCCAGAACATATACGTTATACTCTGGAAGAGACGAGCTTTTTCACAGAATATGTTATCTGCTTGCTGCCTGATAGAACTGTTAATAACTCTGATGATTCTTTGAATTTGGAGGACTGGAAAGCCAGGATCCCTTCAGATCCAGGCATTTCAACACAGACATTCTGTTCTCTCAAGGACCCATCTTATGTCCCATAATTATACCTATTTCAAAAGGGGAAAAAACTGTTTCATATCAAATACTCCAAATACGCAGTAGTAAGGTAATAGAGAAAAACAGTATCTCACCCCATTCATGAATAAAAGATGATAGAATGCCAGACTTTCCATTTGAATGAAATGGTCTTGCCCTATTCTGAAAAGTAACATAATGTGAAATTTTTAACAGAACAATAGAAAAAAAAATTCTGTACATGACAATATTCCTTGGAAACATCTTTAAAGTACTGAAAGGAGAGGTGCTTGCTGAGCTGCATTCTTCAGTTCTCAGTGATTGAGTTACATACTCATTGGACAGAGAGAGAGAAAGGCATGTTTAGTCTAATGGTTGAACTCACTGAATGTGAAGTCTGATATGAAGATTTTTCATAAAATGCAACAGGAGGAGCACTTAGGAACTTGTCATTGCACCATAGTGTTATATGACTGAACACCACAGCTGATGGTGGTTAGCACCACTACACTCACCCAAGACACAGGCAATTTTGTTTTAAGCTATTACTTTGAAGTAGGCAGAAACAGAATTTGATTCACTCCCCGTATATTTTTAGTGAGAACCAAACCACAGTGTTACAGGGCCTTGGTGGCCTTTTTGTGAATAGCCTTCCAGAGCCCTTGTGCCTGTTGAGTTAATTAATCCTAGAAATTCTTGAACATTGTTGATATTTTTCTTCTGTTTCTGTTCATCTGAATCACTTAGCAAATTGAGTTGAATTGCACTTTTTCAGGAAATCAAATAGTTTTAAAGGTATGGTGAGGAATTGGTGAAAGGTGTTTTCTCACTATGAAAACGTTGTTGACTTCCAGCTTAGCAGCATCCTGTTAAGCCCAGAAATCTAACTTTGACCTTTAAATGAAGTTACTTTCCCACTGGATTGACCACCACTCAAGTGCTATCATCCAAAAATGTCACAAGTCGTGAATATTAAAAAATACCAGTGAAATTTAAAAGAGTGATATCCAAGATTTTGACAGCAGCAGTTTTGCTGACTAGTGCTCAATAGTGCTATGTTAATAAACATATAAATTCTATTGTATTTTTAGCTCCCTTTACTGCTTAACATTTTTACAGTGTAGATTTAGTAGAGATACCTCTTTCTTAGACTTTACAAATTCAAGAATACACTCTGTTCTAAAAATAGAGTGCAGAAACTTCATTTGTCTAATGAAGACATTTCTTTCATGGTAATTTTTTTTGCCTTTGTTTCTTTATCTCCCTAGAATTGAATGGGATATATCAAAAAAAGTGAGGAACTTTTCCACTGAAGGCATGTATATGCCTTTCTCTCAAAAGGTCATTAAACATCATCAAACCACTGGATTTCTGAAAGCTGATCTACTGCAAATAGATAACGAAACTGTATTAGTAACGATGCTCTCTGCAAGGTGACTGAGGAACTTGGCTCTAAATGATGGCAAAGATTTGCCCTGTAATACTTTCAGTGTGTTCCCCTGAATAAGAAGTCAAACAGAAAGACTTACACAATTGGCTTTTCAACATTGAAAAGCTATGCTCTATTTAGAAAAAAAATGTGTTGTCTGTCTATTGCTTATATTCATGGATAAATCTACAACTAGAGTTTATTATTTTTTGATGAAATGGAAATGTCTGGGTTCCATTTAAAATTTTAAACTAAGCCTTTTTAAAAATGCTTTATGGAAACAGATATCCCTTCCTTCACATTGTTTGCATATTAATGTAACAAGTAGGTATCCAACTCATTTTCTTTACCACTTGACTGTTCTGATAAAGCCATTAAGAATTAGTAAAAAAAAAACCCAAACCAAAACTCTTATTGATCCTCTTTAATGACATACAGATTGAGCATAAAATCAGCCTAAATATTTTATATAGATGCAAATATAAAAATCAAACCAAGTAATTTAATCTTTATTTTATTTTCAATAATATTGAACTAGCCTTAAAAATTAAAGCAGGAAAAGATTTGATTGTCCATAAAGTAACTGGGTCTTTTTAAATTTTATTAATCTTTAGTTAGAGAGTCTTTAAAAGATAACACTTTTCCTCAAAATATTTTTCATCATGGTGAAATACACATAGTTTTGAGATTTGGGACATTAATTTCTTTGGGGCTCTGTGGTGGTGGTGTTTACCTTGAATGTAGCTTTTATAATTTGCTTCTCTCTATTCAGACCAAAATTAGTGCTAAATAAACAGAATGGACATTGGATGATCATATAAGAAAATGGCACTATTTTTCAAGCTATTTCAACATAATGATAGGATAAATATTTTCATAGTCCTCCTTTTGCTGTAGTTCTAAATAATATTTTGAAGTATATTTCTGAGTATTTTCTTCAGGAATGGTGTAGAATTCTACTTGTCCTGCAAAATACAAGATTGTAATTTGTCTGACCTTCTTTCTGTTTTCCATCTGCATACATTAAATGAATGACTTTCCATTTTGCAGCTGAGGGAAGCACAACTTTGAATGAAAAATGTTGTCATTAAAAAAGAGGGAACAAATTGCATAAATTATAAATGACCTGCAGAAGCTGAAATGTGCTACCACGTTACCCTGATTATACATGCATGGGGTTTTTGTCATTAATCCAACAAAATAGCATGGCAACCTATGGAACTCATGCAGATACAGATCTTTTGGTAAAGAAACAGAACTCCAAATGGATTTAAATTTATAGCATTATATTATGCTTTACAAGGAGAAAAAAAAAAAGGCTGATTCAATTCCTGAGTTTATACTTTTAATTTTACACATCCCTACAGTTGGTTTTTGCTTTTTAATTTCTAAAAGTTTGTATTTTATTGAAGTATGTAAAAAAAAAAAAAAAAAGTATTCAATGCTTCTGTCAATCTCCAAGCCAGCACTTCAGATTGCCCTAGATTATAAAGATTCCCACAGAAAAAAATCTGCTTATTGCAGCCTTGCTGCATCAAAGAAT
>JANHGO010003482.1:0-27045 GCA_024606505.1 Aquila spilogaster | reverse complement strand
GCAAGGCACCTCTGGAAGTCATTCCAGATATCTTCTAAAGATCTCCAAGGAGGAAAATTGACAAACTCTCTCAGCAAGGTCACACTGTGTTGGATCTTTGGCATGGAATCCCCCTTCAATTCATAGGGAACAAGGTATAGACACATTTCTTAATTTGTTTTTAAGTAAAAATAGGTGCCTTTGCTGCACCTAATGCATTTTGGTCTGTATTATTTGCTTTCATAAAACATGAATATTCTAATAAGATGATTTATCTAGTTACTGGTATAATGCTATTGAAAAACAAAATATGCAAATATGCAAATGACATCGTTAAAAACTCTGGGTTTTGTTGGCCTTTAGAAACAAAATTTGTGGTTTGTGTGCTGCTGCCATCTGGTGATTATTCTCCTGAAACGCTGCACAAAACTGAGCAGTAGCTGAATAGGGAGCGGTTGGTCAGTCCCACAGCATCAGTCTGGTGAGAAGCATTTCCAGACTAATCTCTCTTACTTGAAAGACAGTTGTAGATGTGTGTATTGTGTTTGGCCAGAAAATAAATATGAATCAGGTCTGTCTTAACTCAGTTCACTTGCTCATCCTTTCTGCAATGTGGAAAGTGTTACAGAAGTTGTATAGGAGTATTAAAAAAGGGACTAAGAATAGACCTTTTCTTTTGCATTTCAGTAGCACTAAGTAAAATGCTTATTTTCATAGTCAACAGACAATAATCAATGCAGTTGTCTATCAGGGAGCTACTCATAAGGAGTAAAAGAAAGACAGCATGGTTTTATTGCATGCACGGGAACTGGTATGAATAGCAACATTTATTTATGCTGAAAATTGTACAAAATAATTTCTTCTGGTGCAACAAGGTCCAGTGGGCTTCAGAAAATCTGCTTTGATGGAAAACATCCCCAAAAGAAGTTCTTTGTGCCTTGTTAGTGATTCATATTTTCAGTGGAGTTTTATCAGACCTTAGCGGCCACGATACTTAAAATCAGTGGTGCCTCTCCTCTTGGTAACAGGAGAGGGGAGTAAACTACTGCAATTCTCTCATGACAAGACCAGACCACCTGTAACTGCACCTTGTAGTTGACATATTCCTCTAGCACACAGTCAGCTCCTACTACAATGTCCTTTTCTGAGATGCAATAGACAGGGCAGTGCAGTCCCATCTAAATGGGAAGGATATTAATAGTTACCCAGGACAACCTCATTTCTATTTTGGAAGCACATTCATGTATTTTCAAAAATGCATTTCTGAAACTCCATTTCAGAATTCTTGCTTTTTTTTTTTTAATGTGTGTTGCGAAGTTTTGGAGAATCAGAACCATCACATCTCTCACTTGCTCTCACTAGAGCTGTAGTGCCGAGCAGCTTTGTTGAACAGCTTTGATGTATTTGACGTCTGTGTTTGAGAAGCAAAACACAGAATGGCTAGAATGTAAGAAAACTATTCAGTTCTAGCACTCCTGCGGACACAGTTTAACCTTCATTCAACCTATTTCTCACTGCAGAGGTTCTTCCATTCAGCTGTTGTTGATTTCAACTGTTGCTGAATCAAAGTGTTTTTCAAGCCCCAATCAGTGAAGTATTTATGTGTGCACTAAACTCTGGGCATGGGAACATTACACATAGTCTTAAGCCTGAATCTAGTTTTCTTGCTGAATTTAGCGTGAGTATTTAAACTGTAATGATGCTAGCGCCTTGAGAGTTGTGTGAGATTTCAAAGTGCCTTTGCTTATATAGCTTAGCAAAAGTCTGACTAAGCCCTTCAGACTTCTTTTACCTTCACAAAATACCTGACTTCTCTGTAACTCCTCTGTGTTCTTCAGTCCTACGTATATAACAAAAAGCTTTAGAAATGCTTAACCCCATCAAGGTCCATCAATATTTAAACAATTACAAGAATTCGAACAGCATTGCTAGGCTGCAACTGGCCATCCTGCTTCTTCCTATGACAGGAAGAGAAGCCCAAATTTTAATATGTGTATTTAAAATTCAAATTAGCAAAAGTGCTCTTTCATTCAAAGTTATTGTGCCTGTAATTCCCTAAGTAATCAAATGAGGTAGAAGACAAATGCTGGAGAGCATCGATCAACATTGATTTGATTCAGTAGACATGCAAAAAATATGGTATTATTTACAAGCAAGGCAGAAGTTCTCATGGCATCTTTTCATGTTGTGAGTATTCTCCTGGATGGAAACTAGAAAGAGGTTGTGTTGTTTGCAGCCAAGTCCATAGAAAACCAGCTGCAGAGTCTTCAGAGGAACCCAGAACTGCACTTCAGCACTTATCTTTTACTAATTAGGGAATATTCTTTCATTAGTGGTAAACCTAGGAGCCCAGGAGCTTCAGAAAGTTCCTGTACTGAAAGCTGCTGAAAATGGAAGCCACTGTATCCGCATGCAAATAAGGAGAGAGAGAAAGTCTCTTAATGAATTCGGATTGATCAAGTAAAGGGCTGGAAAGCTGTGGGACCTTTGGGATCTGGAAGGTATATACTTTCTTATGTGATACAAAATGAAGCAGAAACCTGATTAGTAAGTTCCTCTAACCTATTTTTATTTAAAATTCAGGCAGAATAGAAATGGGATGCAGGAGCTGAACTATCCCAGTTCAATTAGCGCAAAAAGGCAAAGAGCCAAGGTTTTCCTCACCAAGGTCTTTAGGGGCAATTCTCAGGTTTCCGCTTTCCAGCATAGCCAGATGTATTCTCCACACAAGGCCCAGAGTTGTAATTTTTAGCTCATAGTTGAATACTGGTCTGTGTCTCTACTTCTTCTCCAAACATACTTTATCTTTCCTTTGTGTGATTCTCTGCATGTATTTGCAGAATCTCTACAGATTTGAGTGCCTCCACACACTAGGAGAACTGCGTGGAGCCCCATGAATAATGAATATTTTGGTTCAGTGGATGAGCCAAATGATTGGGGAAAAATGTGATTTGGGTAGACTAGAAATGAAAACATGTTTTGCTTAATGTTCAGGTGATTTAACCCACTTTTTGCACCTTTCTCCTTTCAGTTAAAAAATGCTGGATTTGTTTCAGGAAAAAAAAAAAAGAAAAAAAAAACATTTGAATGAGAAAGGAACATTTATGTAAATTTTGCTGACCCTTCCCTCTTTTTGGCCAACTTGTATCCTTCCTGAAGATGCTCTTCCAGTTGCTGAAAGACTTAGTTCATTTAAAAATAAGGAATTTAAGGAATGCGGCTGTGAAATAGGGCTGACAGTGCTTTAGGTACTAGCAACAACATCCAATCTGGACGTGTTCAGAAAAACTGGTAGTGAGAAGAGTTTGTCCTGTGAGATCCAGATCTAGTAGAAATTCAAGCCATGGCTATCCTCACCACATACTACAGCCTGCCAAGAAAACTGTACTGTTGTCATTGGCAAACTAGCAGCTTTTATAAAGAGGGAAACTCTGTTCCTCCATGGGATAGCATTAGGCACGCTCTAATTTTCAGTCTCACTCCCTCTTTGGGACACTGGGTGGAAATGAAGTGAGAGATTGGCCCAGCCTTCACCCAAAGCACAGTTCCCCCAGTATACAAATGCTGTCTTCCACTATGCAGACATTACTTGAATCTGGTATACAGACGTTAAACCAAACTGTATTTAAATAGATTGAAACCGAGCTGCCTCAATTTGTAAAGAACATTGACTTTGATCTAGTTCTGACCCAGCCCACAGCGTGACCTGCCTTCCCAGCACAGCACTGCTCTGCATGTCTCCTAGGAGTGTACTGTTCAGCTTGAAGTCCTTGTGGGAGCACTGTGACAATTTCTTCAAAGCTTTTCACCTCACCTTGCATTGGAGGGCCATATTTTTTCTTACTAAGTCTTGGTTTTAATTCAGACTTCCATGGAAGTCACTGAAATTTTGTCTGGCTATCAATAAAGTGTTCCATCTCATCTATTAAAAACTCCTTATGTTCATCTGTGTAGCTCTGATATAGCCTAGCACGTTGGGTAGGCTCTCACATGTCAGTGTGGGATGCAATGATTAAATTAGGCATCTGAATGTACTTGGAAAAGATCCGCAGCGCAGACCCTCAGAGACCTCACTTTACATGGATAAAATGGGGAACTTAAGCCTTTACTTTAGGAGTATTAGTTTATTACACATCTATCATGGAGGTAGGTGCAAATCAGATGCCTAACTCAGATGAAAATGAAATCACCTTTATTGTTTTGAGTGAACTGTTCTTAAAATGGTTCTGCTTCTACTGTAAATAATGTTTAAGTTTCTATTTTGCTTACACAAAAACTGTAGAAACTGGATTAATTCTCAGAAGGGTCATAAGATCCTACCATATAACCACTTTTAAATACATATACAGACTCTCAGAGTGGTTTGAACCTTGATGTTGATTCAGTGAGAACCATGACAGCTGAATACACACGATACCTACTTCCAAGGGAAGTCAAGAGAGACGCATGGAGATCTTTCTGCAGTCTAATTGTAGTGCTGTACACTTGATCTGCAGACATTTCATTCAGCCCTTTTTTTTTTCCCACGAAAAATGGTGCCATCACATAGTTTGGTTAGTTCTCTAGCTAGTGCAGGAAACTATAAATGTGGGTTGATGGCTGCTTGTTTGCAATGTACAAACACAACTGACTGTCCTGCTGAAGCAGATGCATTGCAGTTACTGTAATGAGTGGGTCAAACCTGGCAGCAGCCACCTGATTTTGACCAGGTCAGAAGGTGAATTCTAACAGCATTACTGTTCCATTTAAAGTTTTTTTTTTCCTACAAGGAGCATTCCACCTACCTTCATAACCTATGTGTCTCAGAATTAAAACAGGTACCTTGGAGCAACAAATAAGCAGATAGTGTGGTCTTCTAACTCTGCAGATTTAAAGTTTGAAGGTCACTTGTATCCCCTCATGGAGAGTCTTTCAGAACGCATTATTTTGAGTCTCACAGTGGTTGGAACTACAGCAGCTGAAGCATTTCTACTTTTCAAATTTTAACTAAGCCTTCATTTCTTCATCTTTATGTATGGAAAACTACAGGCCAGACTGACACACTGGAAGCAACAGCTGGCAAAGATGCAAAGGGTAATTGAAACAGCTTTAAAAAAAGGGTTTAGAGAATATGTAGAACAGTCTCCCTGGGAAATAAGCTGAACCGTGATGCTGTTTGTGGGAAACTGCGAGGATGAGTTTTGAGACCACCCACAAAACAGGCATTTTTCAGCAGCTTCATTGCAAATTTTGTACTGTGTGAGATAGGAACCTTGTATTTCTCATCTGAAATAGGAAAGTGACTGATGTGCGGGTGATGATACCCAGTGATAATGCAAGTAATTCTTTTTACAAAAGGTGTTATGTGGTTTTGGTTTTGCAGTTGCTGTCTACAAATAGATTGTATGATTTTCATCAATTTATGCCCAAGATACATCTAATCAAGTCCATAGTTTCTTAATGTGTAAGAACATTATTTGTAGACATGTTTTTGGGTTTTCCAATTCACGCAAAGGAGAATTGATAGCTCATGTCTCAGAACTGCTTGGTGAATTGTCACATTTTCATGGATAAAACCAGAAAATAATAAGTGTTAAGACTCAGTAGCAGTTACATTTGCAAGGAGGAAGGAAGGACATGTACCCAGAGTGCCTGCTTCCATCCCTTTCCTAGCACAATCCCTTAGCTTGCTTCCCATACTTCTGTTCTGTTTTTTGTGCCAGCTACCTGAGGATGAGGGACTATGAGAATAATGGTTATCTGAAAGTGTGGGTTATCGAAGGTGTGAGAGTTATCAGGGTGTACTGGATAACTGGGGGTTTACTCTCTAGCATTTGTACTTTTGAAGAGGATTGAGTTATACTGATGAAATTGGATAGCTAATGGTGTAAAATTTTGTTGTAAAAGAACTAATTTAGCCAGATGATGCTGGTGCTAGATTACAAATCTTCTCTGAAGTAGATCTAGAATATCTTCCTTTTGCTTTTATGTCTTACTATACAATCCTACATCATTTCTACTTGTTATTATTCTACTTGCTGAATTCCACCAGAAGTCAACCAGGGTTCCTCAAAGTAAGGACAAACTAATCTAGTGAGATGCTAGGGCAGCTCCCTTTCCCTGCAGAATTCACCTGGTTGAAGCAACTGAAATTACACAGGGCTGAATGAGACTTGGCAGGAGCCAGTTCTAGCAACCAACTGTCAAAAGACAACATGCTTAGTGAAGGAAAACAAATGGCTGGATTATTTATAGATTACTTACATTGCATATGTTGTGCAAATATATCAAAAATGAAATCTGCAGCTGATGATTAAACTGGAGGATAAGTGAGCATCATCAGCAGTAGCTATCCCGAGCACATGTTGTTGTTTGTTCTGGCCATAGTGATACTGCAGCTTTCTGGGGAACAGCACCAGGGTCAAGAATGTTTCTAGAAGTGGAAAATACACTTGAAGTGCCCCTGGTTAGCTCTGTGTTTATTTTGGCCAAGTGCTGCAATTTGCCTTTCTTTGTCATTTTTCTCATCTTTTATTTTCCCCAGCAGAGATGATGGTGACAAGAACAAGCAGCTGCCAGTCAGACAGCAGTGGGTTCATGGAGGAGCTGTCAGAACCCTTAGTACTGCAAGTAAGAAATAACAATATTAGTCAGCGGGTCTACGAAAACTCTGTAACCTTGGCACAAGTAACAGAACATAAAAATCATGGAGTCATGAAAGCTTCATGAAAACAAATTCATCCTCCTAGAGAACCTCAGAAGGCAAGAAGCATTTTCAGAGTTTCATCCAACTCTTCCAGCACACTAATGCATGGTTAGATAAGAAATGAGATAAGAATTTTTGATTATTTGGTTTGCTGGTATTTAAAGATGTACTTAAAAGATGCTTCCTGTGCACAGGGATGTCCAGGACAAAATGATGATGGGCAAATGTTTGTGATATTAAAACTATGATATTTCAATTTCTCTTTTTTTATCCTGTTTTTTTTTTTCCTTCTGTATTTTTTTCTCATTTCTGTTTTTATTTCCTTTCCTTTCTTTTTTCTTCAGAATGCATCTTTGTCAGGAAAGATGAATATTTTTTCTGATACCTACAACCAGCAAACAGCTCTGTCACATCCGACAGAGTTTCCTCTGCTAAATCAAGATTTCCAACAAAATCGAGATGATTGTGTTAGTGAAGGCTTCATCACAGCTTGTGAGAGCATCTTGACAGTACCTAGACCCACAAAAGCATGCGGAGACCAGGGAGAAGAGACTTCCCTTCTGCTGGCTGCAGAAAATGGAGAGCATCAGGCCTGTAATGCTGAGCTGCAGAGTTCTGTCCAAGAAAGATTATGTGGCATGGAAGAGTATAAAATTGAAAGACAGCATCTTGAAAAAGAGGAGTGCATAGAAGAGAATATTCCTTCTTTTAAGGGTGATACTCAAGATGAAGGAGATCCTGTCTCATCAAAATTTCATTGTCAGTTTTATTACAGTACAGGACATAAAAATATGAACACAGCTCTTGCTGAATTGAGTGATACAAACCCTGTAGTCATCACTGAGAGCAAGCTCAGAGGTGACGATCAAAGTGAGAAATGCCTGATGGAAAAGGACAGTGGAGTCACATGTCACAAAAATGCCCATGGAGACTGTACAGAATGCGGTGAAGAACTGTGGTGGGGTGTGGAAGTGGTCGTCAAAAACAGTGCCCTGCTTGCAGCAAATGAGGAGACAAAAAGGCAGAAGTTTTGTAAAATAGGTGCTGATGCAGAAAATATGAGATGTTTCTCCAAAAGGGCGCTCCCAGAAACTCTGCGCAAGGGCTGTGCCGCTCCGAGCTGCCCTTCACAAGTGTCTCGCAGGCCTCCCCTCTGCCGAGCAGAACGGCCAGGGTTAAGTTCACCCAATGATCAAGAGATGGAGAGCACAAGGGAAATGTTAGGCACTAACAAACCAGAACTGGGAGACCCTGTCCAAAACTGTGAAATGACTCGTACTCCTCTGAGATCTGTTACTGTTCAGATGCCTTCAGGGCTGGACTTTACCTCAAGGGTGAAGTGCATAGGGCAAAATGTTCCTTGCACTGAAAGCCTTGCCAGGGATGACCATGTGGACTTGTCCAAGGTGTCAGCACACTGCTTTGAGGGTGTTAGTCCTATATGGTCAGACCCAGGTGCTTCAGAGGACAATGTGAAGCAGACCACTGATGCCCCCAGCCAAACTGGAGAAAACAGGAAAGCCAGGCGGCCGCCTGTGCTTTGCCCACCCCATAGCCACCTGACAAAATCAGCCTCCCTCGACACCATGCTCTCTGACAAACACAGGCCACACCACTGGAGAGAAACCTCTGGAGTGATGGGTGCACAGGGCAGTCCCTGCTGCCACTGCTGCTGCTGCCATGGCTGCTGCTTATGGACGTGTCCTGTGGCTGTTTATCCCCATAGCCCCATGGGTTGCTGCTCAAACCAGGCTGCCAACAAGCTGCAGCTCTTGAGGACACTGACGTTTTTGCAGGAAAACGCAATGAGAAATCTTCCTCTGGTGAGTAGATTCCTTCAAATAATAGTGCACAATAACAGCTGACACGCTCATGTGCTAAGTGCACAAGCTGCCTTCCCCTTTCCTCACCTCTCATGCTTGTTTCTTTAGTGAGACGTATATCAGGAATATAACCTTCTGAGTCAGGGAAGGAAGTTCTTTCTAAACAAAAGTGACAAACGTGTATACTTTCAGTTTTGCTGACTGCTTATTTTCATAATGTTCAGTTCAGTCTTAAAATGGTTACTGTGAACTGAATGATAAAGTTTACAGGTTAAGAGCTGAGATAAGATCTGGTTTACAGCATGGATTTCAGTGAGTTTGAGTGATATCCAGTGAATCAGTTAAGTTACAGTAGCTGAGTATCTTCCTGGACTGCAGAAAATGCAAGGTGCAATCTCCTTTTACTGAGAGCTACCTTAGGTCCTATTACATAGTGTTAAATACAAACTGTGCATGCCCAGGTACATCCCATAAGCCACACTGGTTTAAATCAAAGTGAATGGCAACTTCTTAGCGCCTCCAGCTATTTCATCATGGGAGAGTAGGAAGCTTCCATGAAACCTAGAGCCGTGTTAAGACAATCTTTTGCAATAAAAAAGTCCAGATTTTTATCTCTTTGATCCGATTTCCTGTGAGCTCCCAAAAGTTGTGAAAGACTCAGGGTGTGTTGAAGAAGGGAACTGGGGAGGGCTTATGTCCTGAGAAAAATGTGGAAAGGAGCAGCATGCATCCTGCTAATTTGCAGGAGTTTCCATTTTCACTCTTCTTTTTACACATCATAAGGTTATGAAACTTGAACTGTTGTATAAATTGAGGAAGAAAACGGTTGCATAAAAGTTTGAAAAAGTGAAACTTTTTTTTTTCCTGCCACATCATTGAATATATACATCTGCAGTGTCTTTGAACAGCGGAAGGAAAAGCATGCACTTTGTTAGCTACCTTGCTGTTGCCACAAGATGGCAGTGAGTCAGTACCTTACGGTGGACTGGGAAGACCTCTCACTGCTCTTCTGTCACTCTTCTAATGGGGGCTAGCGATGTCTTCTCTTACGTAGTCAGTGTAGTCTAGGCAATGTGGGAGGAACAAACTTACCCAAGATCCATTCTTAGGGGTATGGCTCTGCATCCCAGTCACCATTACTGAATATTAGTCACAAGAGAGATTACACTTGTGCTTGCTTTGTGCTTTGCATTTAAGGTCTTTTACTGGAACAAGCTCTCTCAGGTTATGTCCCATTTACCAAGGGCATGCAGCCAACATGGAGAAACTGTTAGATAGCAAATTTACCCTATTTAAACTCATTTTACCCTACATAAGGTCCTGCTTGAGAGTGGTCTGGGAAAAATTAGTCCCCTCTATATCCTTGCTGAGCCTGAGCTCTGAATAAATCTGTGTGAACATGTGCTCTGCAATATACTTCAAGAGTCAGGTCCTGGGGAGCTGCCCAAACCTCATCCTTGAAGAGAAGTGTATGGTTACCATGTGGGCACTGCTCACTTGCATCCCATGCACTCGCATCTAAGAACAGCCAGACTTTCAGAGGTTAAAATTAAAGATTATGAAGGGTTCTTGAGGATAAGATGAACAGTCATTCAATGCTTGAAGGTCTTCATGACAGTAGAGCTTGAAACTATTGCCCAAAACTGGAGCATTAAGAGAACCAGCTGTGGTCCACATGGAGCTGATACTTAGGAGAGCTCACCTTTGCTGCAGCCACAGGGCCAGTCCTGTCAAACCACTGGCAGTCTCTGATTAGCTCTTTCCACTGCTATCCTATAGCTTTTAAGGCTAGGTATTTCATTTACTCCTATGGTAGGGTTTATGCCTGGGTCACACACATCAAGAGCGTGCCTGACACAGGAGCTGTATTAAAATGGAGACTGAGTTTTCTCAAATGCTCAGAGAGCATCTTTTTACCTCTAACGGCAGCTGGACCCCAGCAGGGATAGCTTCCTCATGATTCAGGCCTTTTTGGAGACTGGGAGATACATTCAAGCTATCAAACAAAGACATCATCAAAGGGTGATTGCATAGATCCAAAGAGATCAAGCACTGCCACGCTTTGCACACGTGCCTGTTGCACTCTATCAGTTACAGTGGTCAGCACTGAAGTGGTATTGTCTCCAAAATAATTTGGATGATGCTGTCTGCATTGCTTCCTTGAACAAGGTATGAGAAGCCAAGGGAAAGTCTTTAACATGGCTAGAAGCCTAGACCAATGGACTCTGATAATAGGATTTATTTTGATATTACTAGTAGATTGTCCTTATATTACTTCTGTGCTCCAAGGTAGTAATGGGAAAAAGTCTTAGTACAATTTTTTATATACTATTGCTGCTCATTGTTCTCACCTGCTTTGAGACATTCCTGGTATTTACATCAGGGTAGATGCAGACGATTATTCATATTAATTCCTTCTCTCAGTCAAGAGAAATGGTCACATATATGGCATAGATCCTCTAATTTATCATGGATGTCTGTTTTTGAATCAGAACAATTGCTCGGTTACTTTACTTGGATGTACACCTGTTGTAGTAAATGTCTGCACTTTGTTAGATAAACCCAATTCTAGCTTTCTAAATGGCAACTAATGAGAAATTATCAGTCTAACACTTACAGTCTGTCAGGAAGATTGTCTCTCTCATAGTTCTCATGTATCTTTCCCCTCAGTTTCCTTCTCAGTCCCCAGTTTCTCTTCTTCAAAACAGTTTCTAATTTTCAGTGGACAGTAATTTAAATCTGTCATTTATCCATAGCAACTCATCCTGCTGAAAGATAATATCTGACAGCAATATAATATCAGAACTGAGCATTGTGTCAGATCTTTTATCAAAGTCCATTTCCCCTTCAGTGGCAAAAATGAAATTCCCATTGACTTGAGTAGTACCAAGATTTCATCCTACATTATTTAGGAAAGAGGTGGTAACAAGGATGCAGATGGTGCACCCAGAGCAAACTTGAAGGGCCATCTGGGCTTTTGCAGCAGCTGCTTGTAGTCCTTGTTGTGCATGTATGAAGAGGACACATGCCCTGTGGGCTGTCAGCTTCAAACACACTCAACATTAGAGGTGCTCAAAGAAAAGTCATAAAGTAAAGCATCTTCTTGCTTTTCTCCATAGTGTACTCATGGAATAGAGTTGATGAAGATCTCCTGCCAGCACTTCCATGAGAAGCTGGATGAGATTGAACAGCACCTGACTGAACAGCAGGCACTGTTTTCCGATGCTATGCCAGAAGAAGGAAGGTAAGGCAGCCCCACAGATTGAAACCCAAATCCAACATCAGCAGCAGTGTGTGTGATGTGTCTGGTCACTTGTGTTACTGTAGAATTGCTGATCAGTGGGGTGCAGCTGTGGGCATCGTGCAAGTGGAAGAGAAAATTGCTGTGATTTTTGCTCAGAAGAAAGTCCAGCTTTTCTCTGCATTGTTTAAACAGTGCATTTTGAAGGAGAAGACTGCTCCATAGATTTAGGCTGGATATGTTTTAACAGCAATAGGAATGCAGGAACTGATTTAACTTAGCTCTTCATGTACTCAGCTTGTGTTCAAAGTGATTACTGAGAAGTCATAGAATCACAGAATGTCCCAATGCGTACTAGGGGCTTCCAGTCTTGAGCTGCCTCAAAGTAGAACATTTATGCAGGTCTTTATGCTGGTAATTAACCATAACAGATGAACCTGCCTAAACTCAAGCTCTGTAACTGCTCTGTGACTGCAACACATTTAACTTTGCAAGTGGGATAACTGAAGAGTGGAGGGCTGTTATTCATTATTTTGCAAATTATTCTGTGATCACGGGTAGAAACAAGATGGCAACAAAGGGGGATATAGGTGTATTGGTGGAGCTAAGGAAGAAAGTGTTCACTGCTCACTAAAGTGTGCTTTCCCTGCTGTCCCTACAGGGAGGAAAGCAGAAACCTGCAACGCCTACGTCAAGCTGTTCGTCAGGAGGTGGCAGAGCTGGAATTTTGTCTGAAAGATAGAGCTTACCAAGTCGGGGAGGGCATCCTGACGGTAAGCTCTGGGTCATGTGGGAGAGCTTCCCTGACAAGCCTGGGTTAAAGGGTCAGGACAACAATGTCCGCTGACAGAGGTCCTTCTGCAGATTTTACAGTACATGTATCTGTAGGAATAAAATGTCCTCTAGGCCTTTCTCCTTCTTTTTCTGGTAACGTCTCATTTGCCAAATGCTGCATGTCTTCTTCGAACCAAGCATAAGAGCAGGCATGCTTCATATACTCTTGTGTATCCTGCTTGATTCCTTTTATTATATTTTTATTACTGCAATATGCTTTTCCTTCTATTTTCTCTGCAGCAGCTGGACCAATTACTGGTAGAACAATCCCATCTGTTTTCTGAGCTCGGACTTTCTGATTGGAAGGGAGAAAGAAATGCCCAGAATAAACAAGCACTTCCAGATGCTGCTGGTGCTAGAAGTGGGTGCTCGGAAATGGTACCCCAAAGAGCTGCTAGCAAAAACACCACAGCAGCAGGCTCTCTCTCTGCCCTGCAGCTGGGGGCACCCTCAACACCGTTTCCCACCAGGACAGTGCCTGAGCCAAATTCAGCCAAGTTGGATCTGCAGGAGCCCTCCATCAGTAAAAAAGAAATAAAAGGACCTCCTCAAGCAAAAAATGACTTTAAGGCCTTTATACACAATGTAAGGAGCTGTTTTAGTCTTACCCTCAAGGTTGTAAGCGGAAGGGATCGCTGAGGCACAGTGCAGATTCCCTGTGTGGTGCCTCATTGCCACAGCTTAGATCATGGCCCTTTCCTGCTCAGCACTGTGTTCATCCCAAGGGCTGGAGTCTGTGCTTTGGGCCACTTCCACCCTGCACAGGCTGGGACCACACCTGCCTTGTTATTTCTCTCTAAGCTGTGGCAATGACCCAAATGCTCCAGAGGGAAGAATATATAAACATGTACATGCAGGATGCCTAGCTTGCTTGAACTCTGGGTGCAACTGTTCAACTAATTAGTATATTCAACCCTCACCCACCATGTGAAATTAGTAATTTATGGCTTCAATTTGCAGAGCCAATTACCTGGTTTTACAGGGGCAGTAAAGGCAGTGAAATGGAAGGCTTGTTGTTTCTCCAGAGAAATTTCAAGTCAGCATTTCCAAATGATCTGATTACACAATGTAATAAAAAAAAAATGTTTTCCTGCCTTTCTGCGTATGAAATATTTCTAGAAAATCTCTTATCTGCCTTACACTTTAATAGTTTCTTCCACCTAAGTATGTGTTTCAGTTTTTGAAGGATTGATCATTCTCTTAAGTGAACACTTAGGGTCAAATTCTGCATAACCTTCCTAACATCAGACAGAATGCTTTGCATTACAATCTTACACTGTTTCCCTGATTTATGTTGATTTTACTATTGATATTTCCAAGCAGGATAAGATACCTCTGCAAAAAAATTCAAAGAATGGGAACTATAGTCAGTAAGAAGCAAGGAGCTGAAGTATCTGATATCATGTTTTGTCATCTTTTTTACCCATTGCCTTTTTAGAGTAATCTTGGTCATTTTCTCAACGTAACCCTTTTTTCACTTTTTTTTCCCCAGTTGAAGAAATCTTTCCGAAATCCTTTAGGTAACGATTCAGCAGAAGGGAAAGACTGACGGATGACAGACTGATGGATTCTGTTTCTAGTAATTGTGGCCTTTCTCCTTCAATACACGGTATATCTCAGGAACAAATGAGCAGAACATTGCTTTATAGAGAGCTCTGATCACAGTAATTTCCTTTGCAACAAGATGATTGGCCAGAAAGCTAGGTACCTTTATGGAATGCCTCAAAGAGAGGTACTGTGTGTTTTGCTATTCTGTGATTGCCAAACTTACTACATTCCTCTTGGCCGTCATCTGGGTTAGGGCAGTTCTTTGCAAAAAAGAGGAGAGAGCTTATTTTTAGGAGAAACTTGTGAACTTCCAAAAGGTATTCTCCTTACAGCCAATTACTTTAATATAGTCTGTCAACCAATACCAATCCTCAAGCTCAAACTACCTTGTATAGTCCTAGCCGCTTTCTAGCTTTTAACTAGCTACTAAAGCCTAATTTGCCTCAGTAATTTCATGAGTTTTGTATCTACTCTCAGTACCAAATCAGAAACTTACTGACAGTGTATGAGACCTTAAACACTCATGCTGTCAAACCATCATTGTGGATAGTCTACTAACTGTCCTATTCATTTTCATGTTTGCTTCACATAAATCTAATTAAACAAAATGAGGCTAGAAACACAGGATTTACTACATTATAAAACTTGTATCACAATCCTAGTTTAGTTTTCTGGGGAGTGAGCGAAGCCTGAATTCATGCAGGAAAAGAAAAAGGGAAAAAGAAAATAAAAAAGACCTCTCTGGTTTGGAGTACAGCAGAGAAATCCAACTAGTTCATTTTCAAAGCAGTTTGTGCTCCTGCTTTCAGTTTAGCGCTTCTCGGCTTGTTTATTTAATGCTCTGGAGGGATCTTAGGTGTCATTTCGGCTTTGGTGTTGCAAATCACAGCTCCGCGAAGGTGCAAATAGAAGTAGCATTTGCACACGTTCAAGGAGAAAATTGAGTCAAACATGCTGAGCAGCCTGGAGGCTCCCTGCACCTCGACGTTTCCACAGATGTTCAAGGTAATAAAATGATTGGGGGAGAGAAGTTCATAACACAGGAACCAACAAGATCTTCCACAGCCTGCTGGGCCATGAATTTTACTGGTTGAAATTTGCCCCTTTCTTGAAACCCCACATGGGATTTGTACATCGCTTCCATGCTACTGAATGTTTAAGAGTTTATACGTCAAGATGTACAACTAATTCCTTTGAAGCTGCTGGGATTTATCCTGACAATAAGCAGCATGCAAACAGGACCAAAATAACCTTCATCTCCATTAGCTTATGAGCTGAACTTGTAGATGTTGTACTTCAGTTTGTAGAGGAAGGCACATAAAGAGCACAGTGAAGGATATACAGTGATGCCTGTACCAAGGGGCTCCTGGAAGAAAGGGCAGCAAAGAAGCTTCCTTTCTTCACCAGCACTGGGGCTGTGATTCCTTCCATGAAACAAGAATTTTTCAGTATGTTTCACTGCAGCATGCTAAGTAAAAGCTGTATATGAATGTGATGCTACAGCCACTGTACGCTTGTCTTACAGACATAAGGTATGTATACAATACATATTAAGTGAATAGGTGGTGGTTTTTGTAGGTGGAAGTTATTCTTGATCAGAAAGATCATGAGTCCTTTGATGCCATTTGCAATCTACCACCTACATTCACAATCAAGACTGAATTTGACTCCTGTTAACAAAACTTTCCTGTTTGAATAGTCTCTAGATGATTGGTGTGTGCAATCCCATTCTTCATTTCCATTACACTGTAAAACAATCTCATGCAGGCTTTGGGGAATACGGTCCCCCCAAATGCAACACTTTGACATCCATAAATACATTATTTCTTCTATCATGCTTGGGTTTATGGATAGAGAACCCTTTAAGCCTGTGTGTTTTTAACAGTTAAGCTGTAACCTCATAGCAATAAAAAATATGCTGAGCAATGAAAAGGGAGAAAATCTTTTAACTTATCCTAGAGCATAACTTCAAAACCCCTTTGAGCATGATACAGGGACATCTGGATTGAATTTCTGAATGCTGCTGCTGAAGATGGGAGAAAGAAGAAAACACAATAATGTTGGGATCAGAAAGGTCTGGAGTAACACTGGTGAGCATAACAACCCAGCTGCTTGCCCACTCTTCCTTCCACTCACAGTGTTACTAGCCTTTTAAAATCTTTTATTTCCCCTCAGGGCACTCATAAGTAAATATGATGGGAATCTTAAAGATAATTCAACAGGATTAATGAAATATTAACATATCTGATTGAGTAACATAATTGCATTTGCTAGCGAGAACCATAGCTTGCAGGCTTGCAAGGCAGCAGGTCATATCTTGGTGTGGGCTACACTGCTTGTGAAAAGCATTAGCGCTGAGCAGTTTGCATCTGAAATCTGACCCTGTGACACTGCAGGACTTCTGGGTTGAAAAGTAAAATAAAATAAAATAAAATAAAATAAAATAAAATAAAATAAAATAAAATAAAATAAAATAAAATAAAATAAAATAAAAATAAAAAGAATAGTTGGAGAAATTGCAGTAGTAGCAGTACTTGAGCTAAAGACTGTTTTCCTCCCAATTCTAGTACTCACAACTGAAATGGGCTGAACCATTGGCCCTGTTTCATGAAACTGCTAAGGCTCCACAGTCGTCCAGCCTTTGACATGCTATGGAAATGGCAAGATGTATAGGGATGGACACTGCTGTGTTACAGAGGTGCTGCTTCTCCCAGTTCTCCAGCTCTCAGCATCCCTAGATCAGCATCCCTAGATCCCTAGATCACAGAGATCCTGAAACTGTCACCTCAGATCCTTTTAGTTCCATTAAGAGGTTAATGCTTCCTTTGCCCTGGTAACAGTTTCTGGAGTGCAAGGGCCACCTATTGCCTCACCAAAGCAAGTTACAGGGAAGAGGGAGATTAAAAAAAAATAAGATTCCCTAACAAAGGTAGAAAATTCACCCACCCTAGTTCAGTAGCAATTCATGTCACTTGAATTTTACTTCTTATGTCATTGTCTTTTGCCTTCACTGGTTTTCCCTGATGCCCCATCAATCTTTAAACCCTGAAGCTAAAAGAGGCTGCATTGTGCACCAGCTTTAATATTGATTTTGCTAGAGAGTATAAAATCTAGAGAGATAATGAGGAAATCCATCTAAGGTACCGTGCCAAGGGCTCCCATTAGTCGCTTTACCAGCCATCAATTCAATAAACCCTTGAGAGTGACACATGAATAAACATTAGAGCCTCCCTGGTATGTTAATGCATCAATTGCCTGATTGTCACTGCTGCCAACAGACTCCAAGAAAAGAAGTATCCTGGGAGCTCAGCCCCTTCCAACTTCAAGTCCAAAGTAGGTTTGACACCACCTTAGGAGGAGACAGGGCTCAGGAGAGCAATGTGATAGCCCAGTAACATGGCACAGCTGCTGTCAGTAGCAATGACCTCACCTGAATGCACCGTCCAGCCCTGCCCAGTCTGGGTCTGCTGCCCCATACTGCACAGTGACTGCCATGTCAGATCCATGATTGTCCCCATGCAGGAATGGAGTTTGTGTTTGAACAGAAAGTCTCAAATACTGACCCCCAGCAATAGCAACAAACTGGTCCTGAGCTGCTTAATGCAAAGAACTTTCTCTTGCTGGGCTACTAGCTAGCCCTGGGTCTTATTCCTGGCTATACCACACGTTCTCTGTGTGACCAAGGCCTTTTTCTTCACCCAGTGGGGGTCCTTATTCTTTATTCTCTTCTTTCTGTCTTATCTAACAAGGGTTTTAAATTTCTCATGGAGAAGTTATTCCCTCATAACATGTTCATAGAGAGCTGGGCACAATAGGGGCCCAATATCAGTTGGGACCTCTGCTTGCTGCTGCAATAATTTTATGAGCTGCCTTTCATTAAGATCCATCGGTATTTAAGAAACAGCTGTGGTGTCACTTTGTAAAGCTGATGACTGTTTTAACTCCCTCTTCTCCGTAAACAAGGTTTTGATCTTCCTTGTAGAAATGGATTCAGACAAAAGAGGCTGAAGCCTGAACAAAATGGCAATTTTCTTATGAAATGGGAAAATTCAGAAATTAAAAGAACATGAAACAACACTGTTCTCACTTCACCAGAGAGGTGCATTTGAATTCATCCATCTTCATTTCGTTCTTTTCCACTGTCTTTTCTTGGGCACATCATTCACTCAATTAGCACAGCTCACATCTAGTAAGGGACACAGGTGTGTCCCATTGAGGCAACTCAACCTTAATATGGAAAACATTTATTACCATGACAAATAATGCAGAACACTGGCAGCATTTCCCTGAAATTATATTTTTTCCCATTAAAATAAAAGCCTGTTAAGAGAGTAGTGCTTACAGTGAGGAGGTAAGAAGGACGAGAGACTGAAAGTCAGGAGCTAAGGAGATGTTTTTCCCCCACCTTTTATCCCAAGGGAGCAGGAGGGCTCCCTGGGGCCTCATCTTAAAATGCTGACACATTTGTATCCCTTGCCTGCTGCTGGTAAGCTCTGATCCTGTCACCTGCAAAAAGCACATAGAGGTGAAATATTCCACTTCTTCTGTGCTCCCTGCTTGGCCAGCTGCCCCCAGGAATGACTGTGAGTATTTAGTAGGGAGACTTCAGTACAAGTATCTGCCAAGGGTGGCAGGCTGCCTGGGCTCCCAAAATGGAGCAGGGTGAGAGACCTCTCTTCCAGAGGGATGGTGAAGAAAACTGTGGTGCTTGTCTCAAGATTCCCATACCTCATCCCATTTCAATTTCAAATTTGGGGAAATCATTTTATGTCAATTCCCACTCTATAAAAAGAAGACAGTAAGATATAGCTCTCACAACAAGGAGTGCTTCCATTCCAGTAAACCGCTCAAGTCAAGCTATTGCAGCTTATTGTAAAACAAGGTGTGGGGAAAAAATGTCTGCAGTTAAGAATTATCTTGCTGATGATTCAAGTTTTTAAAGGTTGCCTGGACTTCCCAGGGGTTTTTCTAGGCTACTGACAGAAAGAAAAATTATGGGGAGAAGGGAATGCTTACAATCACTTAAGGAAAAGAAGAAAGAAAAATAAATTATTTGAAAACTAGGATCTGTTCTAACAGTGACACTTCCATAATGTCCTGCATAGTGGCTCCAATGCCCTTGATTTTTTATCTACCACAAATAGCAATAACATGGAAATGTTACTCATGGCACCAGGAGAGCTGCTCTAGATCTAGCGTTACTCTAATGAGAGCAGAACGTGTTGAAAGCAGGGTAGCTTGGACTCCTCATATATTTGTCCCATTTAACAAGTAGAGAAGTGGAAGCAAGGACACTTGAGTCACTCCAAACCAGAACGGGCATGTGCAAAAGATGCCTTTCTCAAGCTTGGTTCTCAAGCTAACCCATGGAGGCGTGTTGTGTGTGTGGTTGGGGGTGGAGGGGAGTTTGAGTAAGATGGAGTGAGGAATATGAAGAAGCCAGTGCCAAAGACACTTCATCCTAGGAAATAATGCAGTAGCCTTGTGGGTTCAGCCAGTTGTATCCAGCTGCTTCCTATCAAGTCCATCTTCAAAGACAGGCACCACAGAGCAATTGGTACCATTTACATGCAGCAGCAGGGCTGACTGCCGCCCAGGCAAGAGGTGGCTGAGGTGCTTGTGAGAACAGCGCAGGGAAACGTAACTGTGACCAGGGCAGCATAATCTGAAAACAAGAGGCAGGCATAGAGAGACATGGTGACTGACAGACAACCAAGCAGAAAGAAAATGAGAGACCTGAAACGAGACACAGAACAGAAGAGTAATACACTTAAGGCTCTCTAAGTCCTTGATGCAGCACCCAGTGGTTCAGAACATAAGAAATGGGCTACAGGACTAGACCAGCTGCAGCAGGACACTAGCTTTGACAGAGAAACTGGGAAATATTTTTGGGGGGGAGGGGAACCCGGCTACTTTTTGTGCAGCCTGCTTTCCTCTCATGGCCCCAACAGCCAGAAGTGTTGGGTGCTGGACATCAGTGTGCATGTTTCTGCCTATCTTCACTACTACGTTAGTGTTATGGAATCATACGAAAACTTTGAAAAGGATCCCATGAGCTCATCTCATCCAACCTACCATTCAAAGAAGGACTGTCCTACCTTCTTCTCCATAAACATGTCTAATCTTTTTTCACCTTCCTACCATGAGCTTCCACTGCTTCGCATGAAAGCAAATTCCAGAAATTCACTACTTGCTCTGCAAAGTATTTTATCTGTTTTGAACTGATCTTTTACATTTGTTCAATGCCCACTAATGCTGGAGCTGCAGGGTTTGGTGCATAAGAAGTCTGCGTTCATCTTTTCCACCACTTTCCTGATTCTGTGAACCCTAAGGAGCTTAGCATTTCCCAAATTAAGAGTTCCAGTCCTTTCTCTTCAGGCCATTCCTCCATCCTCTTAATCATTTCCATCCAAGTCTAGCTGGATTCCAAAACAAGGATTCCAAATTTCCAACAGTGAATATTTCTTTCCAAAGCTTTTTGAAATCCCAGAGATTGTCTCCTCTGGTTCAATTTACAAAGCCAACTTTATTACAGCTGCTCATTCTGCTCCCACTGTCTAATCTGAAAGGAAAGAGGTGACTCTAAAGCTGTTACCCTCTCCTGTCAGAAATATCCTAGAAGAAGAGAGCCATGAGTCCTTTTGAATTTTGAGCAGAACTATCATAGACAACTCAAGCTCTTTTCCCTCTTCTGAGTCTTTTCTCAAGGACCAACCCTTGCCAAGTCCATGTCTTTATCAATTATAAATATTTCTGTAGTGCCACTGGAATTGTTACAGACAACCAACCTCTCTCTTCCTCCTATCCTCCTTATAGTCTCATATCTTCTGTCAACACTATGTCTCCTCCTTCTTCCAATTTTTACTTGGATGAAGAGAAAGATACAGTGAGACAGAGAGGATTGAGAAGAAGAGCAGCAAGAGGAATGAAGTGTTAGTCAGACGAGTGGCTGAAAACAGATGAGGCTGGAAGTCTGAATCTCTGTACTAGGGGCCATGCTTGTGAGCCAAACCAATCATCAGGAGAGTGGTTCAATCTTTCCTGGGAGTGGGTCCACAAAGAAGACAGGGATATTTACATGCAGTACTTGCCCTGCGCAGCTACAGGAATGCAGACGCATCCATGCTGAAGAAAACCCAGGGGTAGACAACAGCAAAACATCTGCTCAGAATAAGTTTTCAGATCCTGGCTAGGATCAGGAGATGGATAAAGGATTTTCCCCATGTGCTGTGTGACTATGCAGACACTTTTCTGTAACTGTTTTCCCCTTGGTTTATAGGTTTTTTCATTCTTTACTCTTTTATTCTTCTGTCATGGCATCTCCATTGGTTTTATTTCATACTGTCTCATAGTCAGTCTTTTTTGTGCTTTGTATTGTAGCCAATCTGTCAGGTAAAGCTTTAGAGCTCACAAAGAGAACCTCAGAGAATCTCCATGGGAATATTTAAGCAAGAAGATGTGCTGGTCTTGCTAGGCAGCTAGCAGTGTGAGATGGCAGCAAATTCAATACAAGAGGGATGATGTTAACACAGTTAAGCATGAATTTAGACATGTCAATGCTAATCCCTGGATTAACAGGAGGGAAAGAAATGTGTCAAAATAATAAAGTACCTATTAAAAAGGCTGTAGAGACAGACACTGATCCATCGTTAGCACCAATAGATGACAGAACATCGTCAGCGAAGCGTGAGCCATCATCTGGCAACGTTCTGTTCTGCAGAAACCAGCCGAGTTAGGGACTTATGTCAGACTCACTGGGGATTTCCAGACACTGGAAGAAAAAGTAAGGAAGGCAAATCTGAAAAGAAAAAAAAACATCCTTACCTTAATTTGAGGTCTCTGGGCATTTGTCTTTTTGCATGAAATTTCTGCACTCTGTCCACAAGGGGAAGTAATAAAACAGCAGGGCATATGTATCAACTGTATAAAATTGCTGCCCTAGTCACTAAAGCCCTTTGGTGGAATAAATTAATTACTATCTTTAGATCATATGAGGAAAAAGGATAAGGGTCTCAGGAGGAGACAGGTAGCAACTCCAAAAGTCTAAGCTGGAGAGATTCAGAGGCTATATGAAAGCACAGGGCTTCTCTGCACTAATCCCATGCTTCTGATTTAGCTTATCAGTTAACAGCGAGTACATGAAACTCTGGCTGTCATTGCTTCTTAATGTTTGTTAGCAGTTATGCTTTCTAGAGGGGAAAAGGAGTTTCTATGAGCTGCTTTTTAAAGATACCCTGGGATGAGCCTGCCAGCCCCCCTGTAAGCAAGCCGTGTTGCAGCACAGCCCAGTGGAAAGCAGAGGGTGGCTGAAGCCAGCACCTTGGCTCTGCCTGACATCCAGTTGGCTTGCTTGGCACCAACAAGAGCTCAGAAATCATTAAATGAAAAATAAGATTTAGGGAGTTGATTTTTTTTTAACATCCTTGTTGGTTTTGAGTCTTAACAGAGGTTTAGGAACTTAGCTGGATGTGCTCTTCTCTACCTCATTAAGAGAGTAAGCAAAGTATAGTATTATTTGTGCTTGGGCCTAAAGCACATGATAAAATGAAAGAGGACCTTATTCACCTCTCTTTGGTTTGGCTTGTGAAAAATCCACTGGATATCCTCTGAAGCTCTCTCTTCCCAGCACTTAGTAATAGAGTATCCCTTCTAAGAGGAAAAAAAAGGTTTTTTCCAACAATCTCCAATTACAGGTTCTAGAAGCCATATTTCTTCTCTTTCCACAGCTATCTTCAAATCTGCCCATGTAGTTTAAAGGAAGGTTCATGTGCCTGCTGGTATTTTAATGTGTAAACTTGCTATCTGATTATTTTTATAGTTTGGTTTCTTAATTATACCATTCCAAGGAAAACATTACAAAGATAAAGATTAATTGCTTTCAATGTTTCTTCATATTTGTTATGCTGTAGATAATGCTTGTTTTAAGTAAGTGGAAACAGGTGTGTAACAATTGATTGAATTAAATTAAACAAGCAAGTAGGGAATGAAACGCACATGGCTATTTTCAAGGAGAGATATTGTAAACACCAATTAAGCAGCTGGAAATCAATAACCACACAAAGCTATTCCCTCTTCCCAATTTTATGACATGGAGGAAGCCCTGATGTTTTCAATCATTGCATTGTTATTTATATCTTGTTAGGGTATAAATAAAAGGTGCCCATAACTGGGCCAGGCATGACACAGAAGCAGCTAGTTGGTTTTTCTCATCTAGGTCCTTCTGTAGAAGGTGAAGAAGGATGATTTAGCACCACTTTCACACTGCCTGTGGATTCCCAGAAGGGCGAATGACTTGTCTAAGTGAATAATTTTCAGAATTAATTAGCAAAAAAGTATTCCTGCACTTCTGGCTAAAATTAAGTATTTTTCTATTAGAATAATGTTGCAGCACTGTGCAAGACTGTTGTAATGTTTGTGTGTATATGAATAAAAATGGCTTAGGAGAGGGAGAAATGAATAAACATGACTTCTGTATCCAAAAGCAGTTTGATTGCTTTTTACTGTGACTGCTAGCAGCAGTCAATGCGGTTAAGTTAGAGCAAGAAGCTACTTTCCCATCTGTCTTGTGCAGTCCTGTGCATAGCTATATGCAGATCTCCTAGCACCTACATGGGTGCCAGCCCACAAGAGGCAACAAAAGTCCAAGGATCACACAGGACTCACAGAAGATTTCACAACAGATACCCTTTTTGATAGAGACGATTTCCCAAATTTCCCCATGCTGGTTAAAGAATAGGTTTCACAAATGCTTCTATACACAACAGAGAAATGCCTGTGCTGGCTAAGGAGGGGGAACTGGTCCTGCTCCTCAGAAACTGCAGGCCAGCCCTGCAAAATCTTGCTTTCCCACTACAAGTATGGAAACATCCATGAAAGGAGAAGTAGAAGATGGGCACTCCATTGCTGCTCTCCCACTTTATGGAGGTTTGCTTGAGGTGGTGTTTCACCACTGATAACCTATCAAAGAATGAGCATTTAATTAACCTACAGGCAAAGAGCCATTTGATGGTTGGGCACTCCATGAATTGATCTTTATTAACATAACTGAAATACATACTGACCTTTGAATACTGAGTGCACAAACATCCATGTCTATGAAATTACTCCAGCATTGTTCTCTTCAACCAACACAAGTGTGCTCTTTTCACTATGAATATTACTTTTAAAAAAGACATGCCTTATGGGCCTAAATAATTTTGCTCTAAGTGAATATGTGCATGATTGCCCTCAAAGGAAGAATAATTGCCCAGATTGTTCTCATGATGTGAAAACTGTGCACATAATGAACGTCAGCTGATGAAACTGAGAAAATTTTCTCCGTATTGCAGCAATGCTCCTTATTCTAATGGTAAGGTACAGCATTTGCCTTTCTGAGACAACAGAGTTTCATGTCCTGAGGTCCAGACTCCGTTGAAGTCACTCTTCTGGGAGAGTTTTTGGTTTCTACATTGTGTTGGGAAATGAACTTCATGCCATCTTGGCTGCATTAAACTGGTGGGAGTTTTTCCTTGGACCTCAGTACAATTAGGATTCTGTGCACTCTGTAATAATTGAACTGGAAATTATAGGAGCACAATCTTTCTTTTGCCCTGTTAATGAGCTTAACAACTTGCTCTGAGTGAGCTTCTGTGGATAAGGAATCTGTGCAAGTTTTTACACAAATCCCACATGAAGCAACACTTACATGTCTCTAATGAATGAAATGTAATGTACCCATGCTGGGCTCAGTGTTCAGCAGCTCGCTGCCAAACCTTCTGCTGGGCTTAGCTCTGTTGACATTATAAGAATGGATAAAATATTAATGACTAACACAACTTTTTGGTAGTAGAATTACAAATTTGAAATAGAGGCACTGAAATTAAAGGATGATTTAGACTTGGTTTCAATGGAAGCACAGCTGCTTCTACAAATGCTGTCCAGCATGAGGATTTGATTCATTTTCTCCTTTTGAAATGTTTCATCCAGTCTCCTTTGTATCATCACCTACAATGAAAGAGATCATCCCAGACAGCAGACGCTATCCTACTCTGACTATCAGGCAATAATTTGCTGAGCAATAGGAACCAAACAAGGACTGTAAGGACTCCTCCCCTTCGTTTTGATGAGAATCTGGAAGTTGAGAGATAGGAGATGAAGACAGCGTTGTACACCTCATACGTCTGCAGTCACTAGACACTATTTGATAGCAGTAACTGTATCAGAAATGTAGTCCATTGTGCTACTAGAAATAGCATTCAACTGCCATCCTACCACTCTGCAACTCCTCTCCAATACCTGCCCTAGATCATTGATTTCTCAGGATCCTCCGTGAGCTGCAGCATTCCCTCATTTCCCCTCAACCCTTAGCACTGTGTCAACGGTTTATGGGCCGGTTCGGCCCGGTTCCATGACTAATGGAGTGGGGGACCCACGGACCCACACCCTGGGGAAGGAGAAGGGGGAGAAGGGAGAGGGTAGGGAGATGGGCCTAAAGACAAAACAGCGGCAATGATCTGAGAAGGAAAACTAATTTACTAAATAAGATATTGGAATGCAAAATAACACAGTATAATACAATATAATTGGAGTTGAATCTAATAAATCAAATAAAGAGAGAGAGAGTGTCCGAAACCAAAGGCCTTATGCTAAAGCTGAAGGTGAGATGGCTGGGGAACCTCCACTGCTGAAATATATCAGCAAAAGAGGAAGTCTCGGGACTTGCGTGCAGGTTTATCTTTCCCTCTGGGTGGAGAACGGGAACGCAAAGTCCTCTGGGGTATGGAGTTCTCTTCTGAGAGCCAGGTACCCGGAAATTCGGCAGTCCACGGAACTGGAGCATTAACTCTTTAACTCCCAATGCTCTACATGATGTTATGATGTGGAATACCGATAATGAAAATCATAAAACCATGACACTCTCTTCTGACTATATCTGGCTGTTAGGGTGTCAAAATGCAGTGCTCTGAAGGCCTATTTGTTCTGGGATTTAGAAGACAACGAGGTTAGACCACCTTAAGAGACTGTGAAATAGATTTGCTTTGGTGAATGTATTCATAAAGCTGGAGTAACGCTGTTCCAGTTCAGATCCAATACAGTTGGTTCCTGGTAAAGGCAGGCTTTTCCTTGTTAAATATGCAAGAGTTCATGGAAATATACTTTTTCCTCAGGCTCTGCTGAATACTTTAACTATCACATAAAAAAAAAATCAGTCTTGGGTTCAATTTTTGCCAACAGAAACACATTTCTAAATAGAAGATCTTAATGGGGTTAACTGTCTTTTCTGTAGATCAGTGTGTAAACTGTAGCATCTCATTGCAACTTCAATTTTTGAGTACAATTCACTTGTGAAGGTAGTGACCGGTTGGATATTGAACAAATCCTTGTCTGTACAATCACAGTAGTTTTTGCTCTGTTTTCATCCAAGCCTTTTTATACATCATACTCAGCAATAGCGAACTTGTGCCAAAGCTACTTGCTCTGACAAGTTGTGTGCTGAGGCACATTCTTGCAGTGGGGCTGCAGTGAAAGGACTTTGCTGCAGCTTTGCACGTCTTCTGCCTAGTTGGTGCCACTCGCAGGTTGTCTTTACTTTCCTAAATTTGCAGGCAGTTTTACTTCACACTGTCACAGGGACAGAAAACAGGCAGTTGACTGACTGTTCTGATATCTGTTTTCAGTTACCATAGCTACTAAAAATCATTTTCATCAGTTATAGCTTTGTGTTAGGTGCTGTACAAACACAGGAAAATATTATTTTTCTTGTTTCAAACTAATTTTAATGACAGAGGATGAATTAAAATGAAAGCTGACTGCCACAGACCAGATAGCACTGATGTGCGTGGGGGATTCCAGATGAAGCTGGAATCTCAACAGAGTAGCCTTGCCTTGGCGGGTTCGTGGGAGTGTGATATAGTCAATCTGCCAGGCCTCCCACTGTTTATATTTCAGCCATCGCC
>JANHGO010003481.1:0-27051 GCA_024606505.1 Aquila spilogaster | reverse complement strand
GAGGAAAAACCTACATCTCGAAAAAGCTGACACGCTATTTAAATTGGATTGGAGTGCCTACAAAAGGTGATGGACTTCATTTTGTTTGCAGGGCTGAGGTTCAGTGTTTTATCAGCCTAATTCCCAACGATTTTATTGCCTGGTATTACTGTTGGCTACTTGGACTCCTGCTTTGTTGTTGTGTTTGTTTATTTTTGCAGCAATGGCATACACAGATTCTCTGTTCTGATGTTTGTTGATCATATTCTGGTGGCTGTACATTTACCTCCATGTTGTAACAGATGGCTGAATCAACTTTGCCCTTATCCTTAGCACTTAGATTCTTCAGCTGCTATATTTTTTCCTCTTCCCTGCATTGGGCTGAAAAGAAAGCACCTTTGTGAGCAGAGCAGCATTCAGCACTTCTGGGTTAAAGTTCCGGCTTCTCCATTTCCTTTGTGAACTTTGTGCAGTGTGTAATTTATGTGTAACGATGTTTAATTGTATTTGTGGAATGGATTGCAGCTCTGTCTTTGAACGTTATGACCCCATGGAACAGAACTGGCTGCTTGTTATCACTCTTAAGGGATTTATACGTGTGTTTGGGGGGGAGAGGCTTAGACTAGTTCTGGCAGTGATGTGTGCTGTTTCATTCCTGAGCAAGACCTAAATCCATTTGAGGTTCTGAGCAGCGATCTCTCCTTGCTTTCTCTGCATGTGTGTAGAAGACAACAACGTGTTTTGGTGTTCTGGGGGCTCGCCGGCTGCCCGAGACCGGCACCCCGCTGGTGGGGCGGGGGGGAGCTCCCCCGCCGTGCAGGCCGGCCGGGCCCGGCCTCTGGCCGGGACCGTGCTGCCGGTGAGCTGGAGTAAGTGCGTGCGCGGCCGGCCGCAGGCTTCAGGGGAAGGTTTCGCAGGTTTACAAGGAGAAGATCCAGCTTTGCTGAAGGCGTGCGGGAGCGGGGGGCGGCCGGCTGTGTTCTACCCAGGCAGGTATCGCCGCAGTGGCAGAGGCAGAAGCCGTTCGGGCCGGGGCGAATCCCCCGCGCTTGTGCTGAACAGCCCGCTCGGGGTGGCTTGGGAGTCTGGCTGCTTTCATGGTGTGATCAAGTTGCTGATCTTTGCTGTTTGCTCATGCCTTCATGAGTAGGTTTCAAGGGGATACCTTTTACTTTTTTGGCCTGTTTGTTCAAAAATCTAACAGAGTTTATGTGGTCAGCCTGGATAGTAACACTGAACGAGCTTTGGAGAGCACTGACACCGGAGGGGCAAACAACTGGCCGGTTCATTGGCACTGCCCTTCGGTGACAGCAGAGTTGTGCCTTTTAGTAAATGCCCAAGGTCTCTGCCCCAGCCTTTGCATAATCCACAGAATTTAAAGGTGTGAACTAGCTTTCAAATACAGTATTGGAAAAAAAAAAAAAACAAAACCTCTGCGTTTTAAAATACAATTCCTTGTTCTGAAATCTTTAGGATTCCTATTTTCCTTGCCCCTGCTTTTCATTTTGCTGTAACAACAAAAACAAGGCACAGAGGGTTTCTTTTTTAAGGAAGGATTGGTATCTTCTAGTTGAGTGACAGCAAAACCTGGAGACTCCAGAACAGCATAGTGTACAGTGACAGTCACTGTAAAATCGTAGGAACTGATGACACTGACTACATTAAATTGCCATCAGTACATGTTCTCAGGCACAGTAGGAACTGTTGTACCACATTCCTGTACTGCCTGCCCACCAACTGGTACACAAACTGCTGTGCTAAAATGTGGATCTGCCATTAAATGTTTTCAGAGGGAGGTGAGCCTGGTCAGATGTGCTTAGGCCAGAGCACACAGACAGAGTAGGCATAGCCACTACTGAGTCCATTTAAAAAATAATCCATGGAATAGCTGGCTTATCTTTTTGCATGTTGTGGAATCATCCAAAGATCACGGTCAAGTTCTGTTCACTGTGTAGCCAGTCCTAATGCCTCTGCCCTGAAGGTGGTAGTTTTTTCTACATTTAGATTCCCTTTCAGAAGTACTGCACTGTAGGTGAAGTTCAGTTACGAGTTAATTAAATTAGTGAACCCTGTTCTGAGCATGTCAGTATAGACAGGAGGTTTTGTTCTTACTACTTGCATGAAGAAAGATTGGCCAAGTTATTTACCTTTGGGTGATAGGCTAAACAGGAATCTCTGCTGCCTGTTTCTTATAGCCATTCAAAAATGGTGCTGTTAGAAGACCTTGCACTAAGTTGGATTTACTGGGTTAGATTTCCTTTGTCTCTCATATTGTGTGGTTACTTAGCTACTTTGTTTATACAAGATCTTTAGAAAAGTATGTCTTTCATACTGAAGATGCCATGAGCACATCTTTTAAGTTAGTGTTCTATATTTTGTAACACTAGTGTTCTACATTTGACTGCTTGTTTATATTTGAAGTCTACAAGAGTATTAAAAATGGCAAACAATTTAACTGAAAAATTTGCATTCATCTTATTCTTACATATACTTCAAGAATCTCCAAATATGACAATTGCTAGTGTCCACAATGTCACAAACTATTTCCCAAATATCGAGCAGTACTCCGTTCTGAAAAGCATACTATCTGAAGAGGCTGTTGCAGATACAGAGTGGAGAAAAGACCAATGAAAATGATTAAAAGTGAGATTGATAGACACCCAGAACTTCCTGGTCAAATAAGTACACTTAAACACACTTCCTCCTTGTCATCCCTTAATATTTCTTGAACTTTACATAAGCAAGCAGTTCAGTAAGTAATGGAGAGAATATTTATCCTAGATTCTCTGACAGAAGTAGCTCCTTAGGCCCTTGCTGGAATTGCTTTGGCTTTCCAGATTGTTTCATGCTAATTATGGTGTGTTAATACAGTGTGGTTGATCTTTGCTGACCTCCACCTCTAACCTCCAACACCACTGATTCCTTTGGGCCAACGCTCATCTGACCCTCAGCAGATTCAGGGAGCCCAAAAGGTAGAAATCTAACCTTATAACCAGAAAATTTAAAGTTTTTTTGTGGCTGTATGCTCAAAACCATGTCACTGTGGAGTCGGATTAGCATTAGTGGCAGTGTGGAGGGAAACAGACAAATGCCTTTGTTGTGGTAGAGCACAAGATAGAGGGGAACAGACACTGCAAGAAGTAAAGATGGATAAATAGAGAAGGGTGGAGTTACATAAACAATTACCAGTTATGGTGACTTCAGTCATGCTTCATCATATTTGGTATTTTTATAAAAGGTGAAGCTCCAAGCATTATACAAATAGGTGAGAATCTCAGCATTACCTTTATAACCCCTGTATTTGAGAAGCGAACTGTAGAGATCTGAGCTAGAAGCTAAGCTAACAGAAAGAAGAAAACAAGTATTCTCCCCTATTTTGTTTTAAAACCAAACATGATTTTGAGCTGGTTTTTTTTCAGTTAATAGTTGTTTGTGTGACAAGAATAGATTACAAGGAATTCAGATTTAGATAGATTCATTGGGAAATTTATTTACAGAAGGATCAAATGAGGAGAGAAGGTGCTTTTTAAAAGCACTAGCCAATGTAATTTAAAATGTGCTTAGTCTGGAAATAGATGAACGTAGTTACAATTTCGTATGTGGGGTATTATTTCAGAAACTGTATTAAGCATTCACTGAGAAGTATAGGATGAATGTGTTTTAGAAACGAGGGGTAGGATTCAAGCGCCTACACATCAGGTGACGTTTCATATGCCTTTGGATATTGTTCTTGTCTTCCAGATTCTGCTATGGAAGGCGACAAGTCTGCCACAGGTCCTGTGTCCTAGGTCCTAGTAAATCTAGGGTTTATAAAATATCACTACATTACTATGTTTAGGCACTGAGTCACTCCTAAACTGTGTTTACTACTTTTTGTTCTCTTTGACCCTATGTAGTAATTGTTCGTTCACATATGTGCTGTGCCTGTTACCCGATTAGGCAACGAAAACGTTTTAAATAGGAGAACAATGAATAATCAGTACTGTTGTTTAGTGTGACGTTTTGTATTAATATTTGTCAACATGAAAAAATACCAAATTCATAATAATTTCACAGTAATTTGAATGGTACCAAATAATGAACGATTTGATCTTATGAATTGTAGCAAACCCAAAGCACTGTTCATTTACACAAAGATAAGGTATTTGAACAGCACCGATTGGACACTGAGAGAATGGATTGCAGGATAGCATGGAGTCTAAGCTGGTAAATGCTCATTGCTGATCATTAAATTCTGTCATTAGTTTGCAATTATTTTTAACTTGGCACGAACACAGATATCTACAGTAGAATTAAATTTATTTTGCAATATTGTATATTGTTTTTTTTTCCTCTGACTGATCTGCAGGGTCTTCCTTTGCAAAATGAAAAAGCATACCCCTGAAAAGCAAGTGCTGTTGCCAAATTCTTCACAATCAAAATCATATCCAGACACTCATAGAGCTTTGAAGTCCTCCATAAACAGTCTTAAGGAAGGAAATCTTTATATAGTATTTCTCAAAACATTTGCTAAGTGTATCAACCAAGTTTGCTTTGGGCAAAACAATAAGTTAGACATACCTGGCTGATAGGGTTTTTTTGCGTCCTCCGAAATCTTTCTATGTAATTGGGATTCAAATGTGAACACTTTGAGGAATCTTCTCTGACAGCACAGGGGGCTTGTGGCATGGAGAGACAGCCTGATGGAGGGGAATCTATCTGCTTAATTTGCAGATGTGCTCCTGAGAATTCGGTCTACTGTGGCTAACTGGCTGTGACTGTTTTTTTTTTCTTTCCTCTCTTGTCTTCAGATGGCACAACAAGAAACCCACCAGCCTCCAGATTTAACCCTTTGCAGTAGTAGAACCCTTTGCAGTCGTAGAACCCTTTGCAGAGTGACAGTAGATGTCTGTTAGTTAGATTGTGAATGTCTGCAGCATACGCTCCTTTATAGTTTAATTTTTTTACACTGCCATATGTGTCAACTTCATGATCTTTTTTGGAATTTTTCAGTGCTATTGTAATATAAAAATGTAATCTAAAGTAATTTTTGAGTTCAAAGAAAAAATAATTTCAGTAGCTAGTAAAAGAAAGCAACTCCTGCTGATTGGTGTACTACTGCTTTCCCCAGGAATGCTCTGCTGCAAGGAGGTAGTGACATGGAAACAGCAAAGGAAATGACAAATTCGTGCAACCCAGTGAGTGAGGGCTGATGAAAAGTCCAATTCAAAGTCCACTGAAGTCATTAGGAATGTCTTTTTTCTACTCCAGTGGCCTTCTGATTAGACCTTAAAAGACTAATAAAACTTTGCACCCTTCTGTGGCATTTTTCATCAGTTTCACAGTGCTTTTCTCCAAGAAAAAATAATTAGACTCTGGGAAGTCCTCTGGGAACATATCCTTGCAACAGCTAGCAGTGCTGGGGCACAGAGGATACGCCACTTGCATAGCACAGAAAATAAACAGAGAAACCTGGAAAACAATTCACTCTTCATAGCTCCCTGCTTTTGTTTTCTTAGCCATACTTCACCCACTCCTGAGTTACAATATCTGCTGCACAGTGTTTTAGAAATATCTCATCTCCCATTTGAAACTGCTGTGAGAATAGAAATAGAAAGAACTTGAAATGGAATTTGATTAGTACAGCAAAGCAAACATACCGAATGTTTGTGAAAATTGTCCTGAGACGTTGAGTAACTGTAATGCAGATAGGTTGCAGTGACGTTTCTCATATGAAATACAGCAGCTCTAAGGCACTGAGCCCTGTAGCATCCATATGGCCCTATTACTTCTCTACTGAAACAAAGATAAAAGTAGTCTGTACTGCAGAGTTGAATGCTGAAGAACTTAACTTCTCCTAAATTTAGAGGGCATTCAGATCACATTTATTTCTGTTTTCAGTAGTGCCTAGATGATATTTGACAGCTTCTTATCCAAGTGCTTGACATAGTCTGATCCTTGTTTGCGTCTGTGATCAAAGATCTACTGGCAAAAGAGATACAAATGTTTAAGTGAAAAATCCAACCCCCTAGTTGTGTCTCATTTAATATTTTACATTCATTTTTTTCTCCTTCTGCCAGTTGACATGCCTTATCTTTAGAAATTCTTTTTCCAATTACTGTGGCTGAGAAGATGGAGAAATTAAAGTTTGTTGGCAACAGCGTGTCAGTTTTGGATGAGGACATGGTCTGTCCAAGCTGGTCTTCTGTAACTGTCAGTGACAAACTGCTTTGGAGGAGCTGTAGCAAGTAGCTTCAGAAGAATGTATCTATAAGGCAGGAAAATCATGTTCAGAACTGTCCAGGTCATAGCAAGAACATCCAGGATTTGCATCCTGAATTTATTTGGCAGAGAACCCATGCGAAAATGAATAAATAGATTTTCCTTCACAACTTCTATTTTAATAACATTGACATAGGTAGTATGTTTTCAGCAGATTGCTCACTGTTATGGAAATGCTTTGTTTCGCTTGATTTTCTTCTTCTACAATTAATTACTTAAAATAATATGTGGTTTACATCTTCTTCATCCCAAATCATTCCAAATTGCATTGAGATATTTCCAGGCTTTTCGGCATATTTTCTGCCAGTAAAACACAGTCATCTCTGAGCTGGAACGTAGCTGGCTCCCCGTGGGTTGCAGGAATGCAGACCAGCTCAGCAGAGAAAGGGAAGGCTGCCTTACTCGTTTCTGTAGGGTTAGCCAGCCAGAATGCAAATATCCTGGATACTTAGCCAGGACCCATGGGCTGAAACCTGTGAAAAAATGGCACAGGGAGTCCAGCATCCTACAGTCTTCAATTTTCTGTCTCATCTAAAACCATCAGTAAACAGTATTTAATATGTGAGGGACAGGGCTTTATTCGGAGGCCTCATCTAAAATAGCTGGTTGAATCCAGCTGGGCTTTGACTATCGAATCCAGCTGGGCTTTGACTATCAAATCCAGGACGATCGCATTCCAGGGGACAGTGGCTACTGCATTTTGGAGGAGTGCTTGATGCACAGGAAACGTTACCCTTGTCATAGGCCTCCAGGTGGTCTTTAAAGGGAGCAGCTTTCTTGAAGCCATTGGAAATTCATTAAAAAAACCTTCTGATCATGTACAGGACTGACATAATAGCACTGAAATCAAACAGGATCAATGTGCTTCCTTGCAATTAAAGCCCTTAGATGTACCCCTTAAAAGCTCGTACGAGCTGGGCCTGAGAGGCACATGTTTTTGACCATCGCAAAGGTCGGCTCTGAGGCTCAGTAATGCACTTACACAAGCAGATGCAGCTCCCATCCACGCAAATTGCTGATACATTAAGTGTGTGCCCTTAAGGCCTCCTGCTGAGGGCAGTGGCAAACATTGTTGATTTAAACAGGATTAGCTGTTGCAGATCCCATTGAATTGAGAGGTGCTGCAAGGAACCTCATCTGAAAGTTTTCGTCCTTTGTAATTGAAACTTTTTCTTTTAGTTTGTTCCCGTAGTTCAGTTGACCCGCACCTGCTCGTGGCCAGAGCTTGCTGCCGTCGGGTTTGCTGCAGGAGCTCTGCCTCCCCGCAGGTGGTGGGTAGCGGGGAGGAGGAGGAGGGAGAAAAGTAGGGCAAGACGGTAGAGCAGGGAGGGCTTTCTTTTGCAGCTGTACCTTTGCAGATGTCTAGACAAGAAGGGAAGAGTTGACTGTCTTCTGGAAAGTGGGTAGCCTTCCTGTGCTGCCCCACTGAAAACGTTTTATGTCTTTCTCGCAGCAGGAATTCCCAGAATCACTCCTTTCACTTGGCCCACTTTCAAAGTGGATGTTTGTTAAGGTAGTGACGACAGTCCAAAGCTAACAACAAACATTTATTAAGGGCAGGCTTGAGTTCCAGCTTTGCATGCCTCTCTGCACCATGGGGGCTGATGATCTGTACTCCAGGCTCCAGCTCTAGCGGTAGTGCGGGTGTGAGTACCCTGGTAACATCTGCTTTTGCTAGTGTGGAGGAAGCACAGCTTTCTGGGCCATTTGTGAGTGGTGTTTCTGATGAGGCTGTGCTTTCACAGTTGCATAAACGGTGATGACAGGCTGCCAAAAGGGGCAATCCTGCATCCTTCCCTTGCTCCTGCTGCATGTTGCCACTGTCCCCTTGTGCAGGCACTCATGATGGTACGGCTGTAAGGCAGATCAGAAAACTTATATTTAAAACAGAACATACGTATTTGCTCAGGCTAGTTTCAGGTTTTATATTGGTAGTTTATTTTGTCTGGCCAAGAGATGGGCTGGAATGAAAAGCCAAGGGGTGAAGAAGGAGAGAGGGTGGTGGTGGCCTTTTTGGGACCAGCCAGCACTTAGATAGGCTTAAGTTAATTCTGACTGCAGTTGTCTGACACAGGCTTATTCCTTTTGCAAAGGTGTTACCTCATTCTTTATTGCTGTAATAATATTGTAGCAAATCCATACTCCTGTAGAGTATCCTTGACTCACTGATGTGGTAAACCGGTTGTAACACAGCAAGGAGTGATAATCAGATACTTTTCCTCCAAAGGTACTAATCCCTGTTCTTCAGATTGAGTTTACTTTAGTTGCTAACAATAAAGCACCTAAGTCACTCATTTTGTGTGTAATTTAACCAGCTATCTTGAGCAAGCTTTACACAAATATATGGGTACATACACTATTACATGGGGTGACTTCTACAATAGTGCTGTCTAGAGGGCAGATTGGGATGTTACAGTTTTTCGTGAGACAGCATGCTGTTACGTGCCTCCTGGAACAGGTTGGAGAGGAGGCTCTAATGTCCTGAATCACAGTGTGCTTTCTCATCGTCCTTAGGAGGCAGTAACCAGCTCTGGTTCTGTACTTGGTCCCTAGATAACTTACTGCACACTTAAGACTTGGCTATATGCTTGCAGTATTGCCTAACTATGTGAGGGGTCAACCCACAGAGATAATTTCTGCATTGCCTTTACCAGCCCACCCCATCACTAGTGACAGCTTTTATGTTGCTGAACTAGCCAGGCCAAGAGAATCTCCAGAATCAAGGTCTTTAGCGCAGACTGACGTGTAAAACCTTTATGGATGAGAGGTGTTACAGAAATGCTTGCTGCTTAGTTCTGTATTGTGGGTTGTAAGAGAGTAGGATTGCTTTAATGAGAGATTAGTTAGATCTGAAGTATTAAATACCCCTTTGAAAAAAGTTAGTTGTGACAGGTGTAGTTACTGTGCTAGCTCTATAGGGAAAAAAGACCAGGGATTGTCCCGTGGAAGCAGAGTATAAGATGTGAAAATAGTGTATTTGTGTTCAGTCTGATTTTTGCAGACATAGGTTATAAAATCTCAAGAACAGGTGTATCTAGTGATGTTTTCCATGAACCTATAAGTGATCTGTAAATAAACAATTCTGAATATTCTTTTTTTACTGAGAATTACTTTTGGGAGAGCAAATTCACGGTGTGGAAACCTGACTTTAACTTATGCCAGAAATACTAGTGATATATTTCTTTTTCCAGAAAAATAAAATTATGTAAGGTTTTAGTTTGTAGAGTTTGTAGAGAGGATTAGCTTATTACTCTTCCCATTTAAAAATTCAGAATCTTGATTTTTCTTTCATTGCCTATATTATATTTGAAAGAAACATAATAAAGCAGTCAAAAATGCAACATAAAACAGGACGCCTATATTCCACCACATTTTTAATTGTTTAGTAGAACTAATAACTGTGTAATTGAAGTCATGCTAATACTCACTTGACCTGCCTCTGCGATTCAATGCAGAGATTTCTGTTTTGGCTTAAACTGCTGGGAAGAAGACTGCATTTTGAGAAATAAAACTGATTTTTTACAATCTGCTGATGATCAGCAAGGCTTAATGAATGATCACCTCAAGAAACCTCATTACAGTAATTTGGATGGATGAGCAGGAGTGAAAAGCAAAAAGAAGAAAGTATAGTTGCTGCTTGAATGCATCACTTACTGATATTTGACTCTAAAACTACCCAGAGCCAGCACAGAAAAAGGATCAGATATCCTTGCCTTACTTTTCTTGAAACCTCCAAGTTACTTTGATGTCTTTTGGGACGAAGATAAGTTTTTGATTTCATTAGTAGTTACTCTCTAGCAGAACAATGCAGCCATGTAATTTGTAGAGGTGTGATTGTACCCGGTTCATAAATTGTGGGTGATTCCAATCCATTATTGTACATTTTTTTTCTTTTTTCATGGCAGTTCAAAGAAGTCCTTGCCTTGAGGCTATGAATTGGGTGATTGCTGAAGCCTTTTACCTATGTAGAACCTACTGGTTAGCTCCTTAGCAAAGGTGAGAGTCTTCTGGTCAGCCTGGTTTCAGCTGTGCACATCACAAAACTTCTGTGCAGCTGACACAGTGTGGTGTTCATTTAAGAGAGACTCAGGAATAAAGTAGGTGGGAAGCAGCAGAAACCAAAGAGGAATGAAAATGAAAAATACAAAAACCTTGATAGGTTGAGATTAATTTTCTGAACACCGCTATTGTACCATCCATCCTAACCATATGTTCACTTTCAGGGATAGTAGGTGTTCTCCAAATACCATCCTCTGTGCTTGCTTTCATTTAGGGTGGTGCAATAGCACCCTGCAGTTCTTCATAATAATCAAAAACAGGGAGGGACAGGTAGTTCTAGCTGCCAGTCTCTCCCCTCTATTGTTTGAGTGAATGGGTGTTCTTCTGACAGAACTAGGCTTTCATTAGGACCTAGCTGGTTTTTCCTCTCCATGAGGAGATGATTCTGTAGGCATAAATAACAGCTGTGCAAGGGAAGATTAGGTCTGTGTTGGACTATCAGCTCTGTAGTCCATTTTGCATTTTATTTCTTGCTTTAGATTTTTGAAGCAAAACTGTGAAGTTCATATAAAAAGCAATGGAGGATGTATGCCAAAATAACAAATAGGGTTTTCTCCCCTCTTTTCCAATTTAACATTTATTGAAATATGAATAATTTACTAAACTCACATTCCAAAATATATTCTTTGGTTTTTTTTCTTTTTTTCAGAAGAAAACATAAGGAAATGTGGCCTATGAATGATGAGTTATTTATTTTCTTAACCCAAGATGAATACCTTTGACATAGCTGATAGCAGATCTCATGTACTAATGCCTGTAATAACAATATTGGCTGTAGGAGAGCTACTCTGGATATACCGTTTTGACTTGGTTAAAAATTTGGTCCATTTCTGGTAAAAAAAGCTGTTAGTCTTGAGAAAGTAATCTTTTCCCATGCTTGGAATATCCAGGGAATTTTCTCTGCTATTTTTTATTAAGTAATACTGTTTTGATGATGCTTCTCCCAATGGATGCATACTGAAGTGCATGCTAGATGAAAATATGTAGGCTTAGTGAGATATATGTTTAAAACCTTTAGGGATAACTTCCTAATCTCCATACATCAGGAGATTTCAGGTACTAAATGTTAGATTATATTCTAACAGCATCCAGTGCTTGCTTTTTCATGAGGCTGATGTTCAGGATTTTGCAATTGTAGTTCAGCTAAAACTTTCATTCAAGTTGAATTCAGCACTGCGTTTCCCAGCTAACTGTAGTGAGTCAAAACCTGGTGTTTATCCAAAGTCTTGTTGCACTGTTGTTACTCTTCTACAGCTTAACCAGCAGAGGATATTAAAATCTGAAGTGAACTTTCCCAAGTTCTGTAGGAAGTAGAGGCTACGCAGCAGAATAAGAATTGAGCTGTAGCATTTTGGTAACACCTGGTCTGCATGCTTAATCTCAGGCTGATGGCCAGGTGGCTGTAGAACATGGCATTCACTGAGAAAGCTGCCATTCAGCTTGGTTAAGGATACAACTATTCCCCCAAATTGGTTATCAATTTTCTAGGTTCCTAGAGCATTTTAGAGTAAGGTAACCTAAGCTTTACTGCCAGCCCTCCTCTGATTTGTTTATAAGTCATTTAAACTCTTGGTGACTCATTTTTTTCATCTGTTATTGGGAATAATATTTGTTTGCTCTTCCTCATGGGACTGTCGTGAAGTTTATTTCATTAGTGTTTATAAAGGACTTGGAGATCCTAGACGCCAGATGCCAAAGAAAAACAGAAGGTTGTTGTTACCATTTTCTTGATTAAATATATGCATATATTTTTTTTCTTTGACACTAGCCTTACAAATCACTGCAGTCTTTCATATAATGAGATTTACCTCAAATAATGACTGTAATAACGGAACAATAATGAGGAATAGAAGGCATTGCTTCCCTCTGAAGCCACTGTAATTTGCATAAACCACTCCGAGAGTCTGGTAAATTATATTCTGCTTGGTCAGTCCACAGAGAGATTAATACTGGTTTGTTTTTTGTAAAACATTAGAAAACTTAAACTTTAGGTCATGTGGGTGTGCATGTGTTTTTATATCTTCAGAACATTAGTCTTCTTTACAAGCTGGCAATCCAACAAAATTAGAGTTTTACATTAGAAATCATGCTTTATTTTCCTGCTGGGCTCTGAACAATTCTTGTTCAATCTTATTTAACTTTAAAATCAGGTTGGCAGCCTTTCCTTAGTGTAGTTGATTTAAGAAAAATTAAGCTTTCATTCCCAAAGCCACTTCTTAATGCTGTGGTAAATCAAGAGAAGAAACGCAGGAACACATGAAAATCAAGCATGCACTTAGTGTATAATGCATTCTTGCATCTTTATCACATTTATGTATGCAAACTGATCATTTACATTTTTTAGTTAAGTTGCCACCATGTGAGACAATGTGCCAGTTATGTGTGTCCACACCCTCATCTGTGTTTTTCTGCTTCTAGTAGTCTGGTCCTATGTGTATAAAAAATCAGCAATATTATTAGCTATTTAGCATCACACAGCTGTTAAAATGCATTTACACAGCTTTTATAAGTGAGGGGCAAGATTAACTTCAGCATACTTCACCAAGAGCTGTTTCAGGGCCATTAGTTCCCTTAAGAGTCTGGTAAAATGATGAAGATGGGCTGGAAAGCTGTTGCTGTGTGACCGAAGAGTGGAGCTTTAAAGTCCAGAAAAGGCTCTATGGGGTTCCTTCAGCTCTCAGCATTTGTTCCCTTCTGAAGAGTGGTCCTTGCCTTTGTCCGTGGCTGCCCAGTTCCATCATACCCTCCCCGTCCTGTGTGCTGTCTGAGCATACACACACATGTCATCATGATTTAACATGCCCTCCAAAATCTGGGTTTAGTGGCTTTGATGGTACAGTAAACAGTGCACCTGCAGAATGATGGATTCAGTCCAAGTTTTGAATGTACAGGTGTGCCGGTTGTTAACATGCTAGTGAGTGGTGTCACTGGTTCTGCAAAGAAGGCAGGGGTTGTAAGACTGAGCAACTTAAAATGAGGGGGAATGAACACCACCGAGAGAGGTTGTCACTTCTGTGGCCCGTATTACCTGAGGACATAAATTTCAGGCATAGCTGATCACAGTCTCTCCCTTTGTACTTAAAATTACTATGTCCACTTGAATTTTGGGGGAAATGTTGTGTAAGGTCCCACTGACAAGATCAGAACTTCAGAAGGAGAGAAGAAAAATTGGACATTCTAGTGCTCGTCTATGTGAATTAGGGACTTTTCAGTTAATTTGTTTTCTGCCCACAGATAAATAGGGCTCTTTTCTTTCTATTGCAGAAGCAGCCTACTAAAGCAGATATGCCTGTTCGACTGTCAAGGTGTGGATCATGGGACAACAACTGTTAAATGACAGCATCCTTGATCAATTTATTAATAGCCATGAGCAGTCATATGAAGAGTTTCTAAATACATTCACTTATCTTTTGAAAGGTATGTAGCTTCCCAAATGTCCCATTAGAAACTGCAGCCAGAAGGGGAGGTAAAAAGAGAAGCAGTAGTATTTAGTGTTGTTCTGCTACTCTCTTGCTTTGTGACTTTAGGCAAATCCTTGTGATGCTTTTGTTTCTCCTCTCAGCAATGGGATCCCTAAGGACAACTTTCCTTAGCTTGGTTCACAGACTGCTAAGGTAGGTCTCTACAGGTGCTTAACCATGTGTTGCTCGCTTTAGGGAGGTGGGGGAACATGCACTATTTGGAAGGATAGGCTTTTCCTAGGCAGGTCCTGCATTGCTTTGCTAGAGGAGTTTCCATAAAAGAAGAAGAGCCTAAGGAAAGTACTTAATGGTACGAGATGGCCTAAGATTTGGGGTGTGCAATTTGGATACTTTCACAGATTTACTAACACTAGCTTGCTGCGCTATGTGGCGTATGCGCTGAGCTAACAGATAACTTGGATGAAGGCATTTCAGGACGTCAGGTTAGGATGATTAGTCTGAAAAAGTCTCATGCTCTGCAGATGAAGTAAAAGGTAGGGCTTAACCTTGATCTGAGCATTGCTGAATTACAGGCAGTTCAGATGTGGATCCAAATTCTGTAGCTCAGGTTCATTTCTTTTGGCCATGTTAAGTCAGGTGCCATAAAAATGAATGCGAGGTACATATTACTCACAATTCTCTTTACCACAGTTTTGCACTAAAAATGATGTCCTCATATTATTGCAGAAGCTGTGTATTTTTCAATTACAGCATGTGGCATGCTCCATTGATTGGCATTCAGAAGTCTGTCCTGTCCTTGTCCTTCAGGCAGAACTAAGTATCAGTCACAGGCACTGGGCAGAAAACCAGTGGGAGAGTCGAAGCTGCCATAGAAATAATCTTGTGGCAACCTTCTGTCTCTTCTCCCAGTAAAAAATAGAAGAGGAAGGAGACACTAGGGGATGAGATAAGAGGATTGAAAATTAGGTTCTGGACTTCTTTATGTATGATTGATACACTGGGGATAGCTCCTATCTTAGAAGCATGCTGCATATCATGATGCTACTTGCAAAGAGCCTCAGCATGTATTTCAGTCACTTTCATTGTCACTATAGCATCTGCCACTAAAACTGTATAAAAGGTAGAGCTTTAGCTGAATCAAATGCTTAGAAATGCAGTTTCCTATGCTGCTATAAACAAAACAGCTCAGCTTGTTTTCCTCCCACCTTCATTTTCCTTTAAAAATACCCAAAGGTGCTGGTTTGCATTATAAACTAATGACCTGCAAAAATTCCACTTAAAGCACAAGGCATTTTAGCATCAGAACAGTGCAAAATACTTCATGAAATATCACATTCTTAGTTTCTTAATTTTGCATTTGAAAAATAGTCATTTGGCTTTAAATGTTTTTAAAAAATGCAACTGTGATAGCTTAATAAGACTATCTGCTAAAAGGCTTCAGAAATTTTCACTTTTATGTATGAGTTCAGATATTTACTGTGGGGATATATTTGTGATTACTGTCAAGCAAAATCTAACCATTTTCAGATTACCTTTCTGAATTTGGCCCGATAATGGTGTTGATCTACACGTTAATGCTCACTAATGTCAGAATTTGCAGTCCTGCTTAATTAGATATGGAGATAGCTAGTTGTATACACAAATAACCAAGCCTATTCAGTTGTGTGTGTAAATATATCGGAGCTCTTTAAAAAAATTCCTTGAAAAACATCACCATCTGATAGATTTTTGACTGCCGTAACATTGGAAACAGAAGACACAGATATAGCTAATTGGATCCCACTGATTTCACAGGGTACCATATTTATATAAGGTGGTTTTCACTTGTTCATGAATTTGTACTAGCTCTCTAGTTGGGATTGCAAGGATATTTTCACCAGGAGTTTCCACATTATTCTTGAAAGCATCTCATAAGAATCTGATTTCATAACTAATGTTTGGTTTTTCTTCATTAGTTAAATTTACACACAGTGAAACTGAAAAGAATATACCTTGAGTACAAAGACCCAAGCATCCTTGATTGTTCTGGCCTATCTAAAAAGAGCCCTTTGAGACTATAAATGTCAGCATGGAGTAACCCCCTGTGAGCACATTAGGGTCTTCTGCTGACAGCATAGTTCCATTCTTGTAAATATGGGAAACAGTATTAATGAATTTTTGCATTCCTGACTTTCATTGGCTTTTTAAGGGTTGCTAATATCCTAATCAAGAAAATTGCATTTTTAGAATATTGTCTTTTTTGTATCTGAATGTGTGATACTACCTTTGGCTACTCCTATTCTTCCTTGTGTTATTTGAAAAAGATATTCTCTTAGCTGAAGTAGAACAAGAGTTGGAGTCAAAATAAGGTCCTTCTAAATTCTGTATAATTCATTTAGTGATATGTATGGTTTAAATAGCATGCAGATACATTATAACTTAGTTGGACCATAAAAGTATATCTTTGATACAGGAATTTAATCTTCCTGATTTTAGTATTCCTAAAAACCCAGTAGTTCTGTTTGTCAAAGTGTGCTTGGTGCCGTGACAGAATGAGAGTTCATAGACTAATTGACAAGTAAATCCTATAGTAAGGCTTTTACCTCACTTCTACCAGATCTGATGGGACATGGATGAACATACTTAAATGTCATTTTAAAACTCTGAGCTCAGCATTTAAAGCATATATACTCCAACAGAACATGACCCATATATCTTAAATGCATAGTGTTTAAAAAGTATGCGAGCACTCCCTCCATAATTGGAGACATTTTTAATGGTTTTTATTGATTCTGTAATGGATGGACACTTGAGGGCTGGGTTAAGATTCAAGTAAGTCTCTTAGTTTTTCTACTTACAGCATCCCAAGTGTGTTTTTTGTCAAAAGGATAACATTAACAAGATTAATAGATAGGTGAAAGGGCTGGTGAACCCATGTGAATGTAATTTAGTAATTAGAGCACGGGTCCAGAAGGATGAAATTTTTCATGCTTGCTGTAAAGCTTTGCACAAGTTTTCAGCATCTGGAAAAAAATGACCACCTCTTGTGCAAATCCAAAGTGAAGATATTGGTAAGAGGAGTCCTTTTATTAGCCATTTATTTTAATACTTTTGTTTGTGCTGCTCTTAGAATCACTGAACCCCCTTATGCTTATGCTAAGTTATGTATTTAGTTTTGTTAGTTCGTTCTTTTAGGTTTGGGTATAAAAACAATCTGATAATAAAACAGCTAACTGGCATTTACTTTGAGGTTGTACAACTCCACTATGTTTTTTAAGTCCAGAGACAAATCTTAAGAGTGATTTCTTGACTGTGCAGTTGAAGAAGCCTCAGAAGAGTTGGATTTACAAAGGAATTGATGACACAGATTTCTGTAGTTGTGGTCAATGTGTGGTCTCTTCAGAACTAAACACTTCCTAGAACAACTTTGGTTAAAATCTCATGGAGATAGACCCAATCCCCACTTTTTACAAAATTGCCACACAGGGCAAGAGGCTCTTTCAAATCTTAGGAAGAGTGTTTGAAATCTGGTGTAAAGAACTATGATGTCCAGAGTTAGAAGGCAGCATCTGCTCATTTTTCTAAACTGAGAGGAAGATTGGGAAATTCACTGGAGCATAAAATATCTCCTTTGACCTTCTACAAAAAATACAGACACCCCCCCCCCCCAATGGTCCAAGCTTCAAATTTTTCATCTGGATTTTAAATTACTTCTCTCCTCCTTCTAAAAATATGAGATCCTGGATCAGTCAGCTGCACAGAAAAATGCTGCCATGAATAAAATTCATATCCAAACCTAAGTTTAGATTCATATTTTTAACATGGTCCTGGGCATTTGACCACTGGGATTAAATTCAATCCATTCCTAGTGTTAATTTTACTCTATTTCATATACCTCACACTGCCTGGCAGTGCATTGAAGTCTGAGGACTTTGATGAGATCTATCTCTAAGCAAACTGAACCTTAGATATATACTTCATAGCCTCAGTGCTGTTGTTTTGATGCTTCTGTGCCGAGCAAGCTGTCAAGCGGAGGAAGTTGGAAGTGGCTGACCACTTCTCTGCTTCCAGGTGGCATGCAAGAGCCATATTCTGTGTTGTGATCAGATTAATTTAATTCCCCAGTGAAAGCTGAGCGATGTATTTAGTTCACAGTCCATTTGACGGTAGCTGTCTGCTTCCTTTTTTCGTTAACCACATTTAGGAAAAACAACAACTTTAAACTTCCTATATAAGTGTCAGTGGAGGCACTTCACAAATGTGAGTCTCAACAGCAGAAAGCATAGCAGAAAACTATATAAGAAATGACAGTAAATTCACTTTAATTTAAAAAATGGACCAGTAGGACAACGCTAACCGGAAGAGAAATTTGCAGCCTTCTTCCTATGAGTGGATTTGCCAATAAAAGCAACTAGATGGTTCAATAAAACTAATTAAATTAATCTGTCATCCCCAGGGAACTTAAACAGGGCATGAAATAGGGAAACAGTGTCAATTCAGAGCTTTTTATTGATGTGTTGTGCTGGATCATTGGAAAGAATTGGTTGGGAGAAAAAATTTGCAATTTTCTATTGATCATAAATTTGGTAGCTGTCTCTGTGTAACCTTCATTCAATATAGTATAAAATCAAATATCATACAGAGCCCCTAAATGTAGAAAAAAAAGACATAGGGATGCAAACATAACAGATTATTTTTGAAGTAATAATAGCTGATCTGTTTTATGGATATTTGTTGTCCTTAGAACTCAGTGGTATTTGCTATGCAAAGTACTTCATCTCCATTGTATAGACAGAAAAAATTAGGCATAAAGAAGGGAAATGACTCGTGTTTGTTTGCACAGTAGCTCACTGGCAGCACTAGATAAGGACAGAGGCACTTGGACTCCTGGAAACTTTGACAGCTCTTGAACAATAGTGCTTCCCTGATAGCAATTCTTCGTTCTTTGCTGTGATGCCTTTATTACTAAACAATTTCTAAAGATTGTTTCAGATGGAAAAAATATATTTGCATTCTGTTGGATAACTTATATTTTCTAGAATGTAAAAAAGGGAAATATTTAGTAATTTTGCTGTTGATACTTTGATACTTGCTCTAGCTCATCACCTTGCCTTGAAAGACATCGAAGTGTGCTAAATGCAGCTGTTAGCTAAGTTTCATGTCATTGCAGTGAGGTGAGGAAGCCTTCTTTTCCAGATGTGGAAATGACACAAAGCAAATAATGTCAGAGATCAGAGCCATATAGTGGCTCAACAGGACAATCAGAAATCAAGTGACCTCACTTCCAATTTAGTGCTGAACTCTATAGAATTGTGTGCTTTTCTATGTCCAGTATAAAATCACCTAGAAATGCCTAATTTCAAGAAAGTAGGTATTTGCCTTAAAAAAAAATCAGGCCTTTTGAAGATGCCTTAATGTCTTAATTATAATACCCAAAATTGAGCATTTTTGAAACTCTTGGGCTCTCTGACATTTTATTAATTTGTTCTCACCTGCTGTAATCTTTTTATGATATTATTTGTTAAAAAAGGAATACTTTGTATGGAGATGTCAGATGCTTTTAATTATATATAATTCACTTGTTTCTTACAGTCCTTATCTACTTACCTGCTAGTGCTGAATTCTTCTAGAATGCAAGTACACAGAAGATTTTCAAAATCAGTTCTGTCCTGATTTATTAGTGTATCACCTGCTCTTTTAAAGTGCTCCCAACATATGTATTTAATGTAGTTTCCCTGTGCTGAGGATGAATTTAAGCACATTTGTGGTTGCTTTGACTTTAAAAATCAAAAAAACCCCAAGTGTGACAAACACAGTGCTTATTTAAGTAATAAACTCAAATACATTCTGTTTCTTTTAGCTAAGGTTCAACGTATGACTTAGTGTAGCCAAGACTCAGAAAGAAGTGTGGAGTTCCTGTACTCTGAACTAGTATTCTCCCATTAGTTACTGTGTAATTTAAAGCTTTTCCTAAACTATCCCTCAAACACAATTTCTGAAATATAACACTATTTGCATTCTGCAAAGGACAGTGTAGATTTTCTGAAGCTGTCAGAAACAGGCCCACCTTTATCAACTTCTGGAAAACATCTTCCAGCTTTTATATCCTGATACACTTTCAAATTATAATTGCAAAATACTATCAATTGTACAGCCTGTGCCTTTATGATGCCTTTTTTTTCCCTCACCACATAAACACTTTTTATTTTTAGAACTAGAAATCTTATCTAGTATGTTGGCATTGCTTGGTAGTGATAGATACCACTTGATCCCTGGTAGATATTAAGAGGTGTAGCTCCCTTTGTAGGACTGTGCTGGCTAATATCAGCTGGGGATCTGCTCTAAGATTTCTGTCATGGTTTTCTGATTTTTTTAAACATTATTTTTCATCATCATCTCTTGGAAGAAGCAGGATTTTGCCCATGCGGGCTGCTGAAATGGTCAAGTGCACCTTTGCCTTGTTATTTAACTGACTGCATTATAGTATTCAAATGGAGAAGGTATCCAGCAGCAGCACTGTTGAACCGTGGAAGAATAATACATATTTTTAAATGATCAGATGGGGTGAATGTGGTATAAACAGGAAATACTGCCCCTTTTCTAACACTGACACTGTCTAAAGCACAACAGAGACATAGGTGTTGATACAGATAAACACTACATAAACCCAGAACCTATAGGTTCCATTAAGGAAAAAGGGAGAGATACTGATACAGTAGAAGAACAGTTAAACTTTTGAAAATTAAGAGCTGAGTTAGTTTTGGAGAAGTATTGCTGTACATTAAGCTAACGCAGGTGTGTGAGAGTGGCTGAAATATACTTGAGAGTAACAGTCATTTGTCTTTCCCCTGAAGGAGCACATACAAAAAAAAGTCCTTTCCTGTCTGGTTTTTAAACCTACTGCAATAAGGGAAGTATCCAAAAATGGCAGTCAAAAGTAATAACTGGGACTTAAGAGTTTACCCTTTTAAGTCAGAAACAGTCCCACTGAAGTTACTTGTCTCAGTCTATGGCATATGTACTTATCCTAGCTGAGGACATGGGGTAGTGAAATTTCCTTAGAAAACTGAGAAAAGAATCAAGCTGGTATTACTGATTATAGTAAAAGTTGACCTTTTTTGAAGGAAAAAAAAAAGGTAAACAATAGTTTTTGCTGATTATTTGTCATTTAATCAGGGTAATACAGAAGACATTAGGGGAAAAGGCTGCACCAGCTGAATCTCTGTTCTGGTGTAAAGAGCAAAGAATTCCGTAGACATGAGTGAGTTATATTGGTGAAACACTGCAGTGAAGGAAAGGGGATTGAGCAGCAACAATGTCCTTGTTAATTGGAGGTGAAGTGCAAAAACAGAAGACCATGATGTTTGACATATTGGACTTTCCAGATGTGTTACAAATATTAATTTGCACACTTAGGCAAGTAAGTTGTTATTTTCTCTGCTGTTAATCTGATTGAGTTACTTTGACAGAAGAGTTCTACTTGCTCAGTGCTACTGCGAGATCACTGTCATTGAAATTAGTGAGGGTTTTGGTTGAGTAAGATTGGAATGGGACTTCAAGAATTCAGATAGCTAGGGGAGAGACAATTCAGATGCTGAGGGCTGGCAGATATGATATAGTATCTATGGAACATCCACTGCCTTTTTGGGTGGCAGCAGGATGCTAGGCAGGATGCACTAAGACTCTTAAAACAGCACTACATAATAAAGTTTAGGTGCCTGAATTGCAGCTGGATTGCTTTTACTTATGGACAGGCATATAGGACCTTAATACTGAAATCCTCCAAGTACTTACTGTATGGGATACTTGGGCTTTTTGTCATGAAAAGTTGGACAAACTGCATTGATTTACAGAGATTTATGCATTTAAATACATGGAAACAGGAAGATAGCTCGAGAATGTAAATCAGAGCAGGTTTTCTAGACTAAGTAACTTTAAAACACTACGTTTTATTCTCATCTGGGCAATATACAAGCAGAAGGAGGCTGCAAGTTTTGATTGGGTTACTGCAGAAAATCTGGGAGCTGGTTTGATTGAATTATCAAAAAGAAATAGGTGGTTTTAAAAATTATCTTCCCAACAAATTGGATTTTCAGCCTTGAAATTTGTTTTTTCCTCTTACAGCTTGTCATTTAGAGCAAATGAACTCAGCACCATCCAATGGTTTACATAGTTGCAAATAGGTAAATACAGGTACTTCTCCTACAGTACGGTACTGTCTTGTGAACATCTCAAAGTGCTATTTTATGGAAATGTTTCAGTGACAGTGTTTGTTCTTGTTTTAAAATGTGGCTGTTTCCTGATGAAGTGTTTGAAGAATGGAGGTGGTGAATGAACATGAAAGTTGTACTCATGACCTCTGTGCAAGGCAGTTATCACACTACTATAAGTAAAATTATTTTTTTGTTCAAGAGTCCTGCACAAAGTTACTATATTATTTGAATCCCAGGTTTTCCATCAAAGCATAACTTGGAAGGGATTTAAAGGGATTGAAAGGCCTTCTGCTGGCCCTCAGTCCAGCATTTTGAGGACAAAGAAGTAAATTGGAACTTACAATAGTAGCTTTGCTGTATTTTTTTCTTTTTTATAGTTAAAGGGGCCTGTTTCCCATTCTCACCCAATTTTTGTTTTTGGAATGAATTCACTGATTTGAAAAAAAGCAGGAAGTACCCAGTAGTTTGTATTGTTTTGTCCAGTATATTATCCCAAGCCAGGTTTTCTACAGTATGTTATTGATTGCTGCGTCTGGTCTGGCTTTGAAATGTTTCAGACCACGAAACTTTTATTATTCTTCTGGGTCTACTATTTCATCTAACAGTTTTCACTGACAGGAAGTTTTTCCTGATAATCCTGGTAGCTATCTTCTCTGGCTTTGTGATAAGTGACTCCATTATTCTTTGAAATATGTGGGTGTTCAGTGGACATTTTCAAAAGATTCCCTTCCAAATTGGAAGACAAAGAGAATTTTAAGCAATATAGAGGATAGATAGCAGGAGAGAAAAAAATTTATCAAGCTGGATATACTTTCTGATAGAAATATGTTTCTGAAGTCTGCAACATACTTTTCAGTGACACACAATTATGATGGATACTACTCTTGTGAGACTCAGATTTACTTTTCTAGAGACCTAAGCTGGCTTGTTATTTCATTGTTAAGGTACTGACAGTGGACTTTCTAAAAAGTAAGACTGAGAAACTGTCTGCAGAGTGAATATGTGAATCTTTCCATCATTTCAACCTCCTTCTTCTGCTACTTTTTGTTGTGTTTGTATCCCTTATTTTTGACTTTTGTCACATGTTGTAAAGGCCAGTGTTGTACATCTGGGATCTTGGCAGGTTGAAAGCTGTGACTGTGAATAATGAATCAATTATCACTTAGTCAGGGGGAAGGCAGAGTGATCCTCTTGCTGGCTTGAATGTGATCCTTCCTCCTTCCTCTTTTCTTTCAAAAGTAAGGACAGAAATGGTTGAAATTCAGAACACTGTCAAAGGAATACAGCTGTGATATTTCTCTGCAGATTGTAGTTTCTTTAATTTCTTAGTTTTTAAGATCATCAGTGTTACTGCTTCAAGAGAGCCAGTTATGTGATGCATGCATTGAGAAACTATAGGTGTCAGTAGTTACTATGGGCATCTGAAGGTGGATCTTACTCGCCCTGAGGGGCTGTGCTTGGGGCTAGCAACGTAATGTTTGATTCACCTCCCCCCGCTCCAACTTATGTGGCATAGCCTCATTATGCATATGGTTGCATAACTGGTATTCTGTCCACAGCATGCATTTCACAACTGCTTTGGGTCGCTTAGACTTTTTTCTTTTCCTTCTGAATGTTTCTTCAGTTGCAGTCATGAATCTAGTATCACATTGCAGTTGTGAATGTTTCATCAAAAGTAATATTTAATATTCTATAACCCAATAACTGCAATGGTCGTAACCAGAAAAAAAGTTTCTAACAGCAGTTTATGACTGATCTCTCAGGAAAAGGCACAGTGCTTCTAGCTGTAGTCTGGGATTGGTAAATGGCACATAAATATTATGAATGCACTTGATTTCTTATTTGCTCATTTAATCTCTCTAGCTTTTTAACTGTGACAATTGCTCAGCTGTCCAGAAAATATATAACCTAATAAGTTTGTCAGCTCATATGTACTGTCTAATTACAACTGCCCAACTATGTGTCATAGGTCTTTTGATGGTAAAAGTGGTATTATTTTATTTGGAGAATTCAGAACCTATGTTTTGGAGAAGGATTATCTGGTTTATATCCCAGAAGAATGACCACAGTGGTATTCAAGATAGGCATGGGCTAGTGAAGGAATATCATGTTTATTCAGAACCTATCAGCTGTATGAATTATGTTGCTGATCATTCCAGCTGATGATGCCTTTTGTCTCTCTGTTGATCTGGCCGAGAAAAGTGTATGGCTTCCAGAAGCTTTTTCTCACTTCTCATACATAAAGATTCCTGATGTGCACGGGGAGGCCACTGGGTCCTTAGTCCCTATTGTTATTCTATAGGTCTGCACATGTTTGGCTGCATAATTTGCTAATACACACATACCCTAAAAAACATTAATATCCTTTTGTGCCTTGTCAGTCTTTAATATAAAGCTTGTCAGTTCTTAGTATAAAACAGGAAGTCCATCCTGTTTTACCACTACCGTAACAAAAGATTGAAACTTTTTGAGCTAGTCATCTAGGCCATCCTATAAAGTAGGGTGACAGTAAAACTGTCTTCAAATAGTGGGTGACCATTTTACCTGTCAAGAATTTAAAAGAGGGTTTCTTGTGTAATACTGCTTCATTTCCATGGTTTGAACAAGAAAGTGTGTAGGAGGAAGAGATTGCCCATATGTACTGCTGTTTCCAAATATTGTTTTAGGAAAGTACTTGCTAAAAAAGCAGGGAGAAGCCAGATGTCATATCAAGAGACGTGGGATTTAGGAATTATTCAGAGGATCCATCTGTGGTCTGAGTGTTAAAATCTGTTTGCTAGATTGCTCTGATCTGGTGCAGTTTGCATCACAGAGACGTGGTGGGATGGCTTCTATGACTGGAGCGTTGGAATGGAAGGATACAGGCTCTTTAGGAAGGACAGCCAGGGAAGATGAGGAGGGGTTGTTGCCCTCATATGTCAATGACCAGCTGGAGTGCATGGAGCTCCACCTGGGGATGGAGGAGGAGCCAACTGAGAGCCTGTGGGTCAGTATTAAAGGGAGGGCAGGGACAGGTGACGTTATAGTGGGGGTCTGCTACAGGCCACCTGACGAGGAAGACTGAGCAAATGAAGCCCTCTATAGACAGATAGGAGCAGCCTCACATTCAGAAGCCCTGATCCTCACGAGGGACTTCAACCACCCTGGTATCTGTTGGAAGGACAACACAGCAGGGCATAGGCAATCCAGGAGTTTCCTGGAATGTGTTGATGACAGCTTCCTTCTCCAAGTGATGGAGGAGCCGATGAGGAGAGGGGCTATGCTGGATCTTGTTCTCACCAGCAAGGAGGGGCTGATGGGGAATGTGAAGCTTAAGGGCAGCCTTTCTGCAGTGACCATGAAATGGTAGAGTTCTAGATCCTCAGGGCAGCAAGGAGGGCACACAGCAAGCTCGCTACACTGGACTTCAGGACAGCAGACTTTGGCCTCTTCAGGGATCTGCTTGGTAGAGAACCATGGGATAAATCCCTGGAGGGAAGAGGGGGCCCAAGAAAGCTGGTTAATATTGAAGGATCACCTCCTCCAAGCTCAGGAGCAATGAATCCCAACAAAGAGGAAGTCAGGCAAAAACACCAGGAGGCCTGCATGGATGAAGAAGGAGCTCCTGGACAAACTCAAACACAAAAAGGAAGCCTACAGAGGGTAGAAGCAGGAACAGGTAGCCTGGGAAGACTACAGAGAAATTGTCCAAGCAGCCAGGAATGATGTTGGGAGAGCTAAAGGCCTGATAGGATTAAATCTGGCCAGGGACATCAAGGGCAACAAGAAAAGCTTCTGTAGGTATGTCAGTGATAAAAGGAAGACTAGGGAAAATGTGGGCCCTCTCTGGAAGGAAATGGGAGACCTGGTTATCCGGGACATGGAGAAGGCTGAGGTACTCATTGGCTTTTTTGCCTCAGTCTTCACTGGCAAGTGCTCCAGCCACACCGCCCAAGACACAGAAGGCAAAGGCAGGGACTGGCAGAATGAAGAACTGCCCACCGTAGGAGAAGATCAGGTTCGAGACCATCTAAGGAACCTGAAGATGCACAAGTCCATGGGACCTGATGAGATGTGTCCACAAGTCCTGAGGGAACTTGTGGATGAAGTGGCTAAGCCACTATCCATCATATTTGAGAAGTTGTGGCAGTCCAGGGGAGTTCCTACTGACCGGAAAAGGGGAAACATAACCCCCATTTTTAAAAAGGGAAAAAGGGAAGACCCAGGGAACCACAGGCCGGTCAGTCTCACCTCTGTGGCTTCGCTAAGGGTGAATTGTGCCTGATAAATTTGGTGGCCTTTCATGATGGGGTTACAGTGTGGACAAGGGAGGAGCAACTGATGTCATCTGCCTGGACTTGTGCAAAACATTTGACACTGTCCTGCATGACATCCTTGTCTCTAAATTGGAGAGATGTGGATTTGATGGATGGACCACTCGGTGGATAAGGAATTGGCTGGATGGTTGCACTCAAAGAGTTGTGGTCAACAGCTCGATGTCTGAGAGGAGGCCAGTGATGAGTGGCATTCCTCCAGGGTCAGTACTGGGACTGGTGCTGTTTAACATCTCTGTTGGTGACATGGACAGTGGCATTGAGTGCACCCTCAGCAAGTTTGCTGATGACACCAAGCTGTGTGGTGTGGTTAACACGCTGGAGGGAAGGGATGCCATCCAGAGGGGCCTTGACAGGCTTGAGAGGTGGGCCTGTGTGAACCTCATGAGGTTCAACAAGGCCAGGTGCAAGGTTCTGCACATGGGTTGGGGCAATCCCAAGCACAAGTACAGGCTGGGCAATGAGTGGATTGAGAGCAGCCCTGCGGAGAAGGACTTGGGGGTGTTGGTTGTACGAGAAGCTCAACATGACCTAGCAGTGTGCATCTGGAGCCCAGAAAGCGAACTGTATCCTGGGCTGCATCAAAAGAAGTGTGGCCAGCAGGTCGAGGGAGGTGATTCTCCCCCTCTACACTGCTGTCATGAGACTCAATCTGGAGTACTGCATCCAGCTCTGGAGCCCTCAGCACAGGAAAGACAATGACCTGTTGGAGCGAGTCCAGAGGAGGGCCACAAAAGTGATCAGTGGGCTGGAACACCTCTCCTGTGAAGACAGGCTGAGAGAGTTGGGGTTGTTCAGCCTGGAGAAGAGAAGGCTCTGGGGAGA
>JANHGO010003480.1:0-27053 GCA_024606505.1 Aquila spilogaster | reverse complement strand
ACTCCCACTTACTTCAAAGGTCCAGGACAGGCACACTGTATTAATTAGGACAGTACAAAAACTCTCATTACAAAACCGAAGCATGTGATGCTCACCTGATTTAAAACAAAACCAAAAAAATACAGTCTTGGATTTGCATCTCTGTGAACACCGGGTGCTACAGAGTTTGATGCAGAAGTCCCGGGGGAATTTGGAGGTTGATCCAAAAATAGGCAATAATGAGATACTTCTATTCATCCCTCGTTTGCTTGAAAATAGGGTCTTAAATTTGTAGGAACTCACGCAAATCAGTATAAAACTTGACCAAACAGTGGGTCACACTTGCTCTACTCACCCACTGGAAACGACAAGGGCTTTGTAATTTTAAATCAGCTGCAGCCTTTGCCCGCTCTCTGTTATTCTGTGTATTTCAGCAGCAGCCCCCCCAGCGCTTAAGGCAAAGTGCCACATTAGCACTATGCTGGACGTAAATCAGCACCGCCACATCAGGCTTCTATCATAGCACAGCCCCAGTGCGGGGCACCTACACTCCTTTTAATTCACCCTCCCGGCTCATCCCTTCTCCCTCCCAGATGGTGACAGCAGGTTGGCCTGCTTGAAATAGCCTCTTTGCTGCATCCATCAGACCCACAAGCCACAGGCCACAGCACGGCAGTAATTCCTGCTTCATCCGGCAGTGCAGGGGCTGAGCCCCAACTTGTGCTCACCAGACCGATCGGTGATACGCCTGCTCCAAATCAAATCCAGCCTTTCTTTTAAAGGATTGAGGGGAGGAGGCTAATATCAGACTGAATATTTTTAATATTTATAATGAATAAAATTATATGCTTGCGATGCAACCTTCAGCATAACAGCAGTAAAAACTAAATTTTTATTTGGATTATATTCACGGTAATAACAAGTAATGTAGAGGTTTTTTTGTGACATAGGTTAAAAAGTCTGTAACCTCTAATTTGACAGGAACTCTATTATCACTCTCCGGAAAATTAAACAAGATAGGATATTAAGACATCCAAAAACTGACACAAACAGAAAACTAGGTCTCTCACATGCTCTTCTTTCTTTAAACAAGGAAGATGATTATATGCTGTTTGACATTCCATTTTCAGGGCAACTAAAGAGATGCCGGGAGTCACACTTCATTTATTCTTCCAAATGCCACCACTGAAAAAAAAAATGTGTTGGTATTTGAAGGCACCATACTCCCACAAACAGCGGTCGGAATTAACCTTGTCTTCCTGATGGTTTCATTTGTGAAGTCCCCCAGTTTAGTTTCTCAAGATGAAATTAAAAATACCCTCGTGGCTGAGCGTGAGCACTTAAAGCACACACACTACATGGTGGGCCGAAACTCCCCAGGGTGTAGCCTTACTGAACTCATTGTATTAGACAAGTCAAGGGGAAATATGTTCTTGTAGAGATTTCCAGCCTAAAGATATTTGGATGTGCTTAAGGTTAGCATCTGAACTTTTATGTAACTATCCAGACTGAACCTCAAGAATTTCTGAGGTTCGTGACCAACTCTGAAACTACGAGCCAAAGAAATGATTTAAATAAGTCTTCCATGAATTCCAGAGAAAGACATTTTGTCTTTCAGTACAAATAAAACCATGTTGTTTTATATCCTGTCAAATGAGAGAACAAAGGCATAATGTTGCACACATTTCCCTAAATAAACAAACAACCCCTCGGTGCTTTCTGTTGGAATCGTATCAATCCAAAATTAAAAATTAAAAAAAAAAAAAAGAAGAAGATTTTCCATTTTTTAAATCTACTCAAAACTGATAAGAAAAATTAGAGTCATTAGTGAGTTTTAGTCTGTTCTTACCCAGGCAGAAGTCCCACTGAAATGAAGCCAACATTACTTCAAAATCTGAATACTGTTTCATTCAGCTTTTCAGCACAAAGATGTAGCTTTAGTTACAACCATCTGTCACGGGTATAATCTCATAGCACTGATACCCATTTCTCTTAAATATAACCTTTCTTCATAAACTCTTTATTTACCTCTAGGGTATATACAAAGCTCCAAGAACACAAATGAAAAATCAGTATTTTCACCATTGCTGTACACAGACAATAATAGTACCTTGCACTGTAATGAAAATTCACCCCAGATAGCTTAGCGAGGCTGCAACACGCCCTAAAATACAGTATCTCCAAGACAAAGATTAAGACTTGTTTTGGCACATTTAAAAGAATGTACAAACCAGTGGAACGGTGGAGAAAGAGACAATGCTGTATTTTACAACCTCAGGTTTCTCAAATGGTATTTCCCTCCACCACCATCACAAATCCACTATAGATGCATTGTTGACTATTAATAAGAAGTTTACAATGTGTTTTCAACAGGAAAACTATAGAGAATGAAAACAAGCATTATTATAATCATGCACAAAAATGAAACAATCATCCCTGAGAACTTGAATTCCTCAGTACCCAAATATTTCACACTGTCCTTGTTAATGTAAGAAAAGACTCAAAGGTATAGACAATACTGAGAAATAAGGGTTGACAATGACTGAAATGAGGAAACAGCACAGTCTGCTGGTTAAGGCATTGAACTGGGTATCAGACCACATGGGGCTGCATTTCTAACTCAGCTACTAAGATGCTTCTTTTCCTTGGGCCAAGCGCAAAGACAGCCAAGCCAAGCTGAAGACTGTAGGAATGCCTATTCAAGGTGTGGGCTGAGCCATTTCCCTGCACCTGTCTGACTGAAATCCATGCCAATCCACATGGCCACCTTAGTAGGATGCTCTCCCCCCCCTTTAGAGAAGGATGAAGTAACTCAGTCTCAGGGACACAGTGACTTCAGTTTCTTGGACTTCCAGACTGGTCTGACCTTGCCCTTCCCTGCAGCCAGTCTCCTTAGTAAAAAATGACAAATTCCAAGTTGTGCAATATTAAGCACAATATTAGCTGATGACTTTTACTGTCACATCTCAAACTATAAACCACGTATACTTCTTTCAAACCACCAAACCCAGAAAGTCATCACCAGTTGCACAAAACAAGAAAGCAGACGAACAAGAGGACTCGTGACTTTTGCCGTGCATCTAATATTTCTTATTTGAGACAGACTTCGGATATCGTACCCATGATTTCTGAAGACCTGGGACATCAATACCACTACCAAAACATTCCTTCAATCTTGAAGGCCTGTTTGTTTTTTTTATCCCCAGTGACAACATAATTCTAAGTGTCCTCTTTTTTGTTTCTTTTTTTTTTGGAAGGAATCTAATTTAAAAACAGTCCAGATACTTCCAAACTCTTCAATACAAGCAGTAGTAAAAACCTAACCACGCAGACAGCGTTTTAATATTACAAGTCCATATAATGCCTAATATAAGTCTTGAGGATTCTGGGGACTGTAGTTTCCTGGCTTATTCTTCTCTTGAAATAATATAATAAATTTCAGACAAGCCATCCAGCTATTTCTGTTGGTAAAAATGAGGTAGCTATTGCCCCTTGAAAATATCTCCACAACTGAAGGCAAGAAAAACAAGTGAGCCTATTCCTCTAGTGTAAACAGATTATTCCCTTGCTTAAAGTGATGAAGCTGTCTCTCCCTGTTGCACAAATATATAAAACAATATATCTTATCTATTTGCCAGGATACTGGGTAATGTCTCCAGGGCTGACTATCAGCCGGTTTAGTTGTAAGACGGTTTTATGTTAGGCATAGGAAAGGGGAGTTTGGTAAGCATCATGAAAGGGGTAGGAGAAAAAAAATAGGTCAGACAGCTTACAAACATGCCAGAAACAGACTAATAGTTCCACTTTTTATTCTGTAATAAAATTAATGTTGTCCCAGCAGCGTGCTATTTGGTACATCCATCTAATTTATTAAACAAACAAGAAGACAAAGGATTTGCTGGATATAGTACTCCTGTGTATTTGTGAACTAGTTTCTCATAATTAATAAAATTGATGATTAATATAATTTTATTTTTACTTTCTCTTCTTTTTCACAAACAAACACAATATTATACATCAGCTAGAATGAAATCTGCTAAACTGATTATGAAACTACCACTCTCTGATTTATTTATATGTTTAGTAACAGCATTTTACCTTTGCTGGCTCCTCCACACAGTAAACGGTGAGGCCGAAATAGGAGGATATGCACAATTTCACCCATCAGAATTTTACATTTTTACATTTTACTCACAGCGTGCTCACAGCCCAAGCTGCACGTTCACACACAGCAAAGCAAACAGCGCAAAAACATAGAAGTGGAAAAACACTGGACAACTCTGAACAAAAGCAATCTCAAATACAAAGACTTGAGATCTTTTTAAGATCTTCGCAAGCAGAAAGGAAAGTGGGGGCAACGTGAAAAGGGTTCTTTATAAACACAGACTCAGATCCTTCAAACATTAAAGGCTCGTAGACAAGCATTATAAACTCCCTCAAATCACATCTCTCTAAATGCTTGACTTAATTTTTCTGTTGTCATTGAGTTTACTTGGTCACTGAGATCTGTTCAATTCTGTGCAAGGTTTTAGCACAGCTTGTGGAAGCAGCTCTGCAGTACAGGGTTCTTGGAATTATGTTTATAACAGGAGACAGAGGTAAACAGACCTACTGCAGCACGGAGAGTCCTGCAGAGAGGAAACCCAACAAAAGATGTGTTACGATATTAACAATAAGAAAACAGCTCTATGATTTCCTCTTATTTTTAGTACTTATACTGGCTTGCTGCCTAAAAACCCCAGTAGTCCTCCCGCATCTCAAAATCTGAATGGAGTAGTCAAGAGACTACGGTTAAAATATTTTTGTCTGAAAACACTAATCCTGACATTTGCAAAATTTCCTTCTCTTCTGCTTTGCTTCGTAGGCACAGTGGACAAGCCCGTTCAGTTTGATTCCCGGATTTATCGTGTGTGCTTCAATGACAGCACACTCACATGATGACCGTAGCCAAGGTATCAGGGCTGATTCATATCTGCATGAAACTCAATCTTCAGTTCACAAAATTTTTCTTACCTTTTTTTCTAAGTCTGAGGTCTGATGGAATCTAAAAGCCCCAAGTGAAAAACTAACAGCATGCATCTATTTCAGGGCTGAGCTGGAAGAAAAAACTGAGAGTTCCACAGCTTTCCCCCAAAACAGTAACACATTCAGCTTTATTTATAGCTCTCACCTATTTTGGAAATTTTTAAGAACCTGGCCTGCCATTCAAATTAGTAATATAGCTTAAAACAAGGGAAGACTCCTCTTTTTATGTCTCCACACAAATGTTTTGAGAAACGGTAAAAGCCAACACAGAGCCAAGATATTAATAGCATCCTGTGACATTGAAAAAGAGAACGTCACGAAGTAATTGTTTAATTTCAATGAGGAGAGGTAGACAAAATTTACTATGAACTGTTTCTGTTAAACAGCAAACAAACAGAAGACGAGAAAGATGAAGAGTTCTCTTAGATGCTGGGGTTTATAAAAGGTTCTGAAAACTGCAGTATGACTTTGGCATGGGTGACACAGGGCTGTGAATACTTCCAAGAAGGTCCCACCAGACCTCAGAGCTAACGATCCTTTTTCATATCTGTCTCCTTCTTCCTTTTAATCTTCCTTTTTTTACTCGAGAAAAAAAAAACAACAAGGAGCAATGATGTGGGAGAAATGCCAATACCCGGCTCCTGCTGAGAAGAAAAAAAAAAAGTGTTGGAGCTGGAGCTGCCAGATCCTGCTCACTTTTAGCAGTGGAATTAAACAGCCTCTCCTTCAGTGAGTAAATAGGACAAATATGGTATACCTGAGTGGGACAGCATCTTTCACACTGGCATAATATAAAAAAACAGAATCAAATTAAGTTGTTTTAAGGTAGAAGACATGTCAGTTCATCTCTACTGCTGCCCTGGGCTTCTCCAAGGGAGTGAGCATTGCTGGGTGCTAGGTGGTGAGCCCCTGCACACCTGCCTTAGGGAGCAGCACCTGTATCACTCTGAGCCTGACCCACAAGCATGCATCAGGTGACATAAGGAGCACTGTGGTTTTGCACTCTAATAAAAATAAATTAATTAATTAAAAAATAAACTAAATATTTGACTAAACTAAAAAATAAATCTTTTGGGCAAAGATTTGAGTTACAGTATAAAAGGGGTTTTCAGAATTTAGCTTCTAAATGTTGCACCTGCTTCATTGTTTTTTTTATACATTGCTTATAACCACGAGAATGACACAGAGGCATGGGAATGATGCTGTTTGATTTTTATCCTCTCTCTGTCACAGGGTATGGCTGAGATTTCAGAAAGATGGCATTCCTGCCACACGGCCAAACTGCTAAGAGCAAGCATCAAACTTTCTACTTATTCTTAAAAGCATTTTACTCAAAACTACTTCATAAATAACAGCAAAAATGAACAATACCAACACTGATCATTTACAAAGTGTTTCTGCATAGGAAATTAAATAACATGATCCATATATAAGAATTGTGAATGCCCCCTCCCTGGAAGCATTCAAGGCCAGGCTGAATGGGGCTCTGAGCAACACGGTCCAGAGGGAGATGTCCCTGCCTATAGCATGGGGGTTGGAACTAGATGACCTTAGAGGTCCCTTCCAACCCAAACTATCCCATGATTCTATGACTAAAACCTACACCACACAGAGAAGTCGTCTTTTTATCCAATGTTTCATGCTTTATTTAAGTATGTTTGAGATGTGGGGCTTTTGAGTCATTACTGCAGATAAACTCACCTTCTGGGGAATCTACAGAGTATTCAGAATATAAATGCAGACAAGCACTATTCTTTTCAAAAGGAAAAGCCATCACCTTCCTCTAAAACTGATGTCCTTTCCAAATAATGGAAAACAGAAGAAGTGACAGCAGCATCTTGTTAATAACACACATACGAAACTGAGAGCTAACATCGTCTCTTACAAAGCCAGGCCAAGAGAATGCAGTACTACCAAAGATGTGAGCTGCATCCTGGTGACTGGGACACCTCAGCAGGCTCAAGCAATGCCAAACTCTTCCTTCCTCTGTGGGCACAGTGACAACTTGCATGGCTAAGTAGAAGTATTCAGCAGCTGTTGGATTTCACATCTGGCTTCTCCCCTTCACCTCCCATCCCAGGGCAAGGCCACAGCAGAAAAGCAAGGAGGTCAGATGGCATCATCCTGCAGGCCACCAACTGGGCTGTAGTGAGTTACTGCAGCTTTACCTTAGATTTTTCTCCTCATTCTTCAATACAGGAAAGTTGCTACTTTCTCTTCCTCCCTTCCTTCTTCCCCTTGCCCTTCAGCTTCTTGGAAGCAAGCAGAAAAGGAATCAAAATGATAGCTGCTTGCAGCGTGGGGAGAGTGGCTGATGCCCCCAGTGTGAGGCCTGCGCGTCTCCCTTCTCGCAGTCACGGCCAGCTGATTTGCTCCTTCATCTCTACCGCCAACAAAGCTCTGAGCTTCAAGGCTGCCTGGTCAAGTCCTCCCCCTCGTCATGACACACATGGATGCACAACGAATTATTTTCCCTCTGAAGCCTTCCCTCTAGGTCAGGCCCACTCCACCTGCAAATGGAAGAAGGATGGATGCAAAACCTCAGGCATTTGCACCCTCCCACGCCTGGCCCCAGTCACTACTGACAAGAAAACAGCTCCCTGAGAGGGCAGCCCTGATCCCAGGTGCTGTGTGACATAGAGAAGAAAGCAGGCATAAGGAAAACAAATGGAGTATGACTCTATTCCCCGGCTCTGAAGTGTATGCCAATTACAGGCCAGGTGTTTCTCCACACCTGCCCATACAAGGGTAGAGCTGCCTTCACAACAGCTGAGTCCTCCTCTCCAAAAACGAAGCAACCTGAAGCTTTGCTCAGTCAGGACAGAGAAGCAGCCCTTTGGCTGCAAAGTCTTTTAAGCTACGTATAGTACTTCATTTTTTTCAGTTTTCCCTCATATCATTTACCCTGTGGCTGGACAAACATCTCTCCCTTGCCTTCTGAGGGCCTCAGCATCACTACCCGACTTGCTTACATGCCTGCTTTAGCAAGTCACTGTTACACAGTTTCCTTCCCTCCCAGCTGTTCTAAAAAAAAATGAATAAGTCAGAATTATTAATTTCTATCCAACTGTACAAACTTGAAAATCCAGTAACAGAACTGTTTTTCAGTACTACTAAGATCAAAACAAAGTTTCTCAGTGTTTTCCAAATGAACATTAGATATATTATTCATAACAACCATAAGACATAGCTTTGACCAAACTATGCAGGAGCATTCTTAACTTCAGATATCGCGCAATACGCACATTCCAAGATGATATTCTAGCTGATGAAGCTTGTGGCAGAAAACTTGGCTGAGAGCAGAAAGCCAGCTTGCAGGTATGGTTTGTGTCCCTGGTATTGCAGAGATGTATACGAAGGAGGTATCCTAGGCTCCGCAGTACCTAAATGAAGACTGATTTATCTAAGTCCTTGATAGCCCACATAGCACAAAGCAGAGGTCTTAAGGCACCAAGAGGGGGAACTCTGTACAAATATAGCACCATTTTTTTATCTTTGTATTCAGCAGAAGGGCAGTATCAATTTCAAAGCAAAAACACTTCCAACATTTAACTGAAGAGTACCGCAATAGTGCTTTTATTTTGTTTGTCACTGACGGAATTGCTTGTTTAAGCGATCCTCACTTTGGTCGAGGTGTACTTCCTAGACTCCCGACCCAATGCATGCTATTTTACACTTGTTGCACACTCAGGAAATGCCAAACAGACTCAAAAGAGCCCGTCCAAAGGGGAATCCTCTGCATCCCACACGCACTAATTACCAGCCTCAAAGCAGTCAGCAGGAAGCTATTATACACCCCACAGATAACAGATTTTGAAAAAGAGATGGCTATCCTTCAAATATGGTGGCTGGAGTTGGAAGGCACATTCATTGTTATTTATTCGGGGGGGCATATGTCAGAAACAAAAAAGGAAACAAATCCGTGGCTTTTTAAAGTGCTACAGTACCGTATGAGAAAGCTGCAGGTTAGCATAGCTTCAAACTGTTGCTGCATTAGTTTTGCTTTTAGTGCTGAGCACCATGGGGTAAAACCTTATTCTTCCTCTGAAAAAAACCATCTGTATTGATATCAGAAAAGGGTGGGGGAAGAAAACTGACAGCCACTGGCCTGCCCTTTAACCTTTCTAACAGAGCTGGTGGCCGCAATGAAGCTTAATCAATGCAATGGAAGTGACATTTCGCAGTCAAATCAAATTAAATGGAAATGAAAGGAAAATCTGAGGTCCAACCTAAAGGCTGTTCCCTCTTGCACCGAGGTCATTGCCATGGCAACTAAATGCTACAAATGTGTAGAGTAAATCCTTAACAAATCTGTAGAAAGCATGTCCAATTGAATATGATAGTTCCTGTCACTGTACTTTGTACCTTTCTAAAAAAAAAAGAGAGAAAATAAAACAAAACGCATCTTACAGTCTGTGCAGCAAAGAAGTTCTGCCAGAAACTACACAGCACAACGGCACGCTTAATCTTCCTGTTCTGCTTGGACGTGGAAAAACCTAACGGCTTTACTGTAAGACAGCAAGTGGGTAGCTACGGACAGAGACCATATTAAGCGAATTAGGGCATGCTGTGTTACATTTTTCAGTCTTGCTTCAACTGGAGGGCTGGTGGCTGCAAAAATTTCTCTGTATCACTGCAAATGCATTTAACTGTGGCTGAGAGCAACTCCTATTGCAGATTGCCAATGGCTTTGATCACCCTGCCCAGCTTCAGCACACACCTCCTTCATTCTCTCCCTTTCTGTGAGAAAAGGATGCCTGGGATGGTAAAGGGCTGATCAGTCCTGCTGAAATGACAAAGGATGCTCCCACCTGTGTGTGTGCTCTGACCCTCACAGTGGGGTTGCCTGAGGCTGGGAGCTCCAGCACAGAGCTCCCATCAGCTGCACCTCGACCTACTAACAGAAAAAGATGACAACACTAACCCAGTTTGCCCACTGAGCAACCTGGCGTCACAGGCAGCCCTTATCCCCATTCCCTCTCCTCCAGCTCCAACAATCGTACGGGCAAGAGCCTCACCTCCACATGCCCCTGTAGAGAATTAGAGATAATTAGCGATCTCAATCGCCACTCATGACACACATTTCACTGCTCAGCCTAACAGCTTCTGACAATGAAGGGCAATTTAAGAACCGCATCCAAATAGTACAGCCGCACACTCACGCTGCAGAGTGCCCATTTCATCTTAATGCTTCCACCTGTGTAAGCAAAGAGAGCAGCAGAGGCACCAAGCAGAAAGTGGGATGCTACTTCCTCTTGCAAGACGTGGAGGACTTCACGCAGCGAGCAGTGACCTTCCACAAACTTGTCATTTATCTGAGCCGCATAAGGTGGCAACCATTATCCTCTCCTTGAACGCAGTCAAGTTTTGATTCAGCTGTAGCGATGCAGTCATTGTGCATTACAGAAGATCTCAAGAGATTGCATGCCCTGGGCCAGTACGGGCTGGGAGTATTACGAATCTGATAGGAGGTGACATTTTCTACTCAAATACATACAGCCGCAGGACATCACACACCTTCCTGCATGAATAGCAATACACACTAATGAACTAATTTCTGGGGGGAAATTGTTACTTCCCAAGTGGGTGGGCAACCACCTGAAGGGGTTGTGGCGAGGTGGAGGTCAGCCTCTTCTTCCAGGTAACAGCACTAAGATGAGAGGGAACGGCCTCAAGTTGTGCTAAGGGAGGTTCAGGTAGGATATCAGGGAGAATTTCTTCTCAGGAGGAGCAGCAAGGCAGTGGCACAGGCTGCCCAGGGAGGTGGTGGAGTCACCGTCCCTGGAGGTGCTCAAGAACCGTGTGGATGTGGCACTGAGGGATGTGGTCAGTGAGCATGATGTGATGGGCTGGTGGTTGGACCAGCTGACCTTAGAGGTCTTTTCCAACATTAATGATTCTATGAAAAATATTTTTATATTGAATTTCAACTGAGGCTGCTAAGGTGAAGCCTGTAAGTCAGACTGAAATGACCTCCCTCCTCCTCAGCTCAGTATTTTCCTGAGGTGAGCAATCTGAAAAAAAACTTTCTTTTTTTTGCTAAATCTATTCTTTTAATAGAAGTAATTTAGCTTTCTCATATGTCATACTACATCAACAACTTTGTAGCAAATCCTGCTTAGCTTTGCTGACTGGCTTTGTGCTTTTCACAAATGTTATCTCTCAGGAAGTCCTTGATTTCCCTTTTATTTCAAGAAGAACTGTGTAGAAATGGGTCAGATTTGTGAAGTGATCCAGATTGGCTGCAGATTGTAGCTTATGCAGTTGTTTTTTTCTGGGACTACACAGTTCTGACTGATAACTCTGTTATGTCTGTACTGTGCTCTCCTAAGTTTTCTGAGATAAGTCCATTCGTAGTGCTTGCTTGTGGAAGGTTTTCTCCTAAAAGAGTTTTTCCATCTCTTCTAAAGGTGGTGTGATTCTTACTAGTTTCCCATTCATTCATTAGGTTCTCATATTCATCTCATTACTTCTGGAAAAGTCACTGTATATCCAACCTCTAAAAATCTTTCCAATTGTAACAGGTATAGCCCTTAATATATAATCTACATCACAGAATCATTAAGGTTGGTTGGGCTAGATGATCTTAGTGCTCTTTTCCACCAAACCATCACCACCATGCCCACTAACCCACATCTCTCAGTGATATGGGCCCGGCAAAACCCAACCTTGGTTAGTAGTTGTGCATTTGTCTTTCATCCAGCTAGTGTGTAATCTGTTAATCATTTCAAATTAGGATCAAAATACTGGACTGGTATTGAGGATGGAACAGAAGCTGATAGTGCTTTGTGTTCATAGCAGCTTGAGCTTGATTTGGTAAGGCTGTGCTTATTGTGTTTTGTTAGTTTTCATGAGCCTTATTCATCAATTCTTCATGTTTTAGAAATGGAAAGGCAGAATCAATTCTAGAAGAGAGAAAAAGGCTTACTCAGTCATAATTTATGAATATAGTTACTGTTAGTAAAAGAAAAAACCCAACCAACCAAGCAAACAAAAAGCAGTTGATGCCTTAGGCTGAATATTTTAATGCCATCTGTGAGATGCCCAGTATGGAGTTAGGGTGAAGTGAAGTGTGACTCATCTGAATGTTTCTGAAGTGTTACAATTCATAGAGTGCAAGAACTGAAAATTAACCTTCCTTAAGCTGCCACAACATGAAGCTGAAATGTGCATTTCAAGGAAGTTAGTTCACAAAACAGTTTTCCATGGGTTTCATTTAAAATTTAGTATTCTGAAATATTCATTTTCCCTTACACAGAATGAATATGCATGGACGTTTAATTCTTTTTAGAGAAGAGGTAAATTGTTCACACTTCAGTTTTAAAGTGTGACTATTTAAAAATCAACCCCATAATAATATGATGCGTATTGCATGATAAATTTCCACTAGTTGAGTATTTATATTGTTAGGGAAATTTTAACGGAATAGGAGGTGTTCTAACAATATAATCAATGAGTATGCTTACATATTTTTTCTCAGATATTCCAAATAAAGACTAGTACAGAAACTCCAAGAATACTGGGGTGACTCTTCAGAAATAAACAATTAAACTGGACTTACACTACAAGTCTACAGAACTACAAATCCAGATTTCTTATTTTGAGAGAGGAAGAGGATAGTTTGTGTCACCTGCTTCTGTGGTGGTGGTGGTAGTTGTTCATTTTCACTTCTCCCTAAAGAAATGGGAAGTGCAGGCATGGACCTTTCAAGCAGATTTTCAGTGTACAGTGGGACTTTCAGTTGAATTCAGCAGAATGTATGTCAGATCTACAGAAAATTCTGATGCAGTCTCTTTTTTTGCTGCTTTGCATTGAGACTTAATCCTTGTTGCTTTCTCAGATACTACATAATACGGAATCTTTGTAGTAACTGCCCTCGTGGTGCTTCAGAATGTTTATGACAACAGCAACAAAAGCTAGAGCTTTCTTGGAAGGACTGGAAACAGTATTTTGTTAAATCAACATTTTCTGAACCCATCAAATTACATTATTCATCCAGCCTTTGTTTTACTGCTACAGGGTGAATCATAGAATGATTTGGGCTGGAAGGGACCTCGAAGCCTACCCAGCCCCAACCTGCCATGGGCAGGGCTGCCCCCCACCAGCTCAGGCTGCCCAGGGCCCCATCCAACCTGGCCTTAAGCACCTCCAGGAATGGGGCACCACAGCTTCTCTGGGCAGCCTGTGCCAGTGCAAAATATAAATAAATAAACAGGAAGAGGGATTTTACAAAATTCTGCATATTTTAAAACCATTTGTGAATTTTAAAACACTCTGTGTTATTCTGTAAATGAGTCATATGTATAGGTTTTTTAATCTAGAAATGAAAATAAACATTTGCTTCATTTTTTTTTTTTCCTTTACACTGCAGTTTAAACTGATTGTGGAAAATCCGGAAAACCCTGTTGCACCTGGACTTCAAGTCAAAGCTTTTGTAGAATATTATCCTGAGATTGAAGAAGATCTTCAAGATAGTCTACCTCTTTTAATAGAAGAAGACATAGTTGATATCCCCCTGGTTGGGTATGCCAGTTGAAAGTTGATATTCTGCTGTTACTGTTTTCAGTTTAATCTCGTGGAGAGTTTATGGCTACTAACTAATCTATCAAGTGCAATGAAAACAGAGAGTTTCTTTATAAAATATTTTTCTTTTTTTTTTTCTTCAGAACAGTAGATTGCTGAGAAGTTAGTTGGGTTGGTGGTTCCTTTAATGATCTTACAGAGGCTCTGGATTCTTGTTTTTTTTTTTTTTTTTCTTTGCTCTGTATTGGTTGTGATAATGGGGTTATTATGAAGAACACTGCATAATTCTAAAAATATGGTGTATGTTTTGTAATGAGGTCATACATTTGAGGACCATTTTCATCAGTCCACGTGTAATTTTGTGTGTGCGTGTATAAACAGATATGTCTATATATTCTGTATATACATCATATTTATTCAATAAGTTAAGCTTCTAAATATGTTTCATCAGCCTTGGGCTGCATGAGGATGAGGTAGAATTGTTCTGGAGGACCTTTCTCTCCTTTGTCTATAAAGAAAAAGGATAGAATGGCAACAGCCCTAGCTTTCAGATGGCTGAAGTAGGACGGATGAATCCCATCTCAACATAAACTCTTAACACAATACTTATTTTTAGACTAGGTATGTTATCTTAGTTGCGTGCTTTTTATTTTCTGGGCTAATAGTTTTTTAGCCACAGGTCAGAAAACAGATTCTTACCATTATCAGTCTTAATATTAGAAAACTCTGAGGTCAAATAACACAAATGGGCATAGTTATAATTCTACACATTTGACTGATTTCATGGTATAGTAAAAGTAATTGTTAGTATACTAGCAGTAAAGGTTATTAGAGGGAAAAGAATTTTGAGGTGTAGAGAGAAAGAGATATCTTTTTCCTTTTTTTGAAAGGCAGGGATGCTTTTATATGCTGTTCATAAGACTAAGTTATCACGTAATACATGTGGAACCTAGAATTCCTTCTATTGATCCTTCTGGTTAGGCAGGTTTCTTGTGAACTACTAAGAAGTAGTTGTCTCTAAATCTGTTCTGCAAAAGTGTATTTCTTAGAAGAAATCTGTTTTTTTTTTTTTAATTATTTTTGGCTACTATTCTGGAGATAAGACCTCCTTGGACAGATTTCACTTAGGAAAATAAAGCTACTGGCAACTTCTTTCTGGAAAGGACTTTCAGTGATTGCTAAGTTTGTGTTCAGTTATTGTATTAAAGGGTCACTAAATACATAACATTTGTAAAAATTTGTAAAAGTAATCCAAAAATAGAGTAAAGAATATTTGAAAGTTGCTGATATTATTTGGACTGGCCTCTTTAAATGTCTGCTACTTCTCCCTTAGATGTTTATTTCCAGTCTTTTGTCTTTTAAATTATATATGGTTGCCCAGAGAGGTTGTAGATGCCCCATCCCTGGAGGCATTCAAGGCAAGGCTGGATGTGGCTCTGGGCAGCCTGGTCTAGTGGTTGGTGACCTTGACCATGGCAGGGGGTTGAAACTACTACATGATCTTTGAGATCCTATTCAATCCAGACCATTCTATGATTCTATGACTCAAAAGCACAAATCTCTTGTGAGTCACTTTTAAGTATAATAAATCCATAGGAAATTGAAATTCTTATATGCATAATGTGAAGTTATCCTATCAGAGAGATGAAAGGAAAATTGGCATAATGTAGAGTTCACATCAGACCACCCTGATCATCCTGTCATTCACATCCAAAAAGAGGAACTATAAACTGGTATAGTGATGTTGAGGAGAGATGACTGGGGAAGGTATAGCCTTTCCACTATGAGGTGAGACTAAGAATTCAGCTTCCTGGGCCTAGGAAAATAAACTGTAAAACATGATTGGTAAAATTAAAACACTGGTAGGTTATTACTATAGTGGAGAAAAAATATGAGTGAAGGAAATGTAGTTTTAGAGCAAGTAAAATTGAGCTTAGAACGGAGAGGAGAGGTTTCTTCCTACCAGAAGAGGAAACTTATTCTCAAGTAAAAGTAGTGTTCTAAAGAAATATGACAAATTTTTAGATGGAACTGAGAAAAGTTTGTGAAAACAACTAAATATTTTTCCTGCTGAAGGAGAGGGTAACATGCTATGTATGATTCAGTAAGTTCTTTCTGAAGATGCATTATCAGCTGCAGTTTTGGTCCTTATGTTCTATCACATTTCTATGTGCATGAAATACAAAGCAAATTTTCTTAGAAATCTCTGGATGAACAATTTGGAACTCCAACCTGGCAAAGAGTTGGAAGATTGTGTCCTTTACAGTTGTAACCCAAATAGATGAAGATATCCCAAATGAACACATAAAATATATTTATAAAGGAAATGTTGATATAATTTGCTAGAATTAACAACTAGCCTTTAAAAAAAAATAAATTGGTGGAACTAGATTAACATTTACCAATAAATAAATCATCTTTCTTGGATGTTATGTTCCAGAACTGAAAATCATAGTAGTATAGCAATTTTTTTTCTGACACCATTCACAACTCTCTTTTTGAAATCCATGCCTGCATACACACAATTTTTCAGTTTTAGCCTTTTATATATTTGCAATTTTAGAATATTATTTGGAAGACAGACATTCAGCTGTAGAAAAGCTCCAAGATGGAATTTACACAAGAATAAGATACGCTTAGTATAATGTTCTGTAACTGCTGAACACTGAAGAAAGCTCTTCTTTGTGGTTGTTATTATGACTACACAATATAAATCACCAATGAATGTGATAATGACTAGATCTTTAAGGCTAGGAAATGTGAGATTATCATTATGAGCTAAAAAAAATCAATAATATGTAGCTATAATGGTATTTCTTCTTTCTCTTGTACTTACTGCCTTCAAAAAGCTCCATAGTCTAGTTCCTGAGAACATGAGCACAGGCAAAGTAGTAGGTATATTCTTTGTACCCACAAGGAAAAACCTGAGTGAGGAACACTTCATTTAGCCTACTGCATGTAGTTGCATTTCAACGTCCTTTATTCATGTCTTAGAGATCATTATATTTGTACTGGACCTTTTTTTTCGGTTGTTCATAGAATGCAAATGAGCTGAAGCTGAACACTGATCACAGTGTTGTCTGAGAATTTTCAAAGGAGGTGTCCCTAAAGGAAATACTGGATTGTTTTTAACTAGGCAAAATGCTAGTATATGAAATTTATATGCTCAAATCTGCAGGAGAATAAAGTAAGATTCAACAGTAGATCCAAAAAGATTTTCATACTTTCAGTGTCAGCTAGAAACCCACCCAAGTAACAGAGAAAAGCAATTACACTTTTTTTTTTTTAATTAAAATCTTCACACTATTTCAAGTATTACTGTTTTTGTTTAATAAAAACTCTACTTATAATGTCTGAATTCTTATATATCTAGGGTGGGTGTTTTAAATCAGAGTGTTAATTTAGTATCTTTGCAAGTGACAATGGATCTGCCATATAAAGTATGTGCACCTGACAGACACATATAGTACATCACAGCAGCATGGACTGAAAGATGCTTCATTTTATTATCATAGATTCATAGATCATAGAATGGCTTGGGTTGGAAGGGACCTCAAGGATCATCAAGTTCCAATCTCCCTGCCACAGGCAGGGCTGGCAACCGCTAGATCAATTACTAGATCAGGTTGCCCAGGGACCCATCCAACATGGCTTTAAACACCTCTAGGGATGGGGCATCCACAATCTGTCTGGGCAACCTGTTCCAGCACCTCATTTCTCTGAGCCTCACTGTCACCTACTAAACTCATAGGGCTGGACTGTACTCCCTTAGTAGCGTGACATTAAGTGTGCAGAGGACATGAACCTTGATTTGACCCAGATTTCTTGACTGCAACAGCCAAAGCTCTTCTTTATCTTTCTGTGTCAGCTTGTGTCTTAGAAGTTGCTGTCCATTCTGGCTCCATATTCTAGAAGGGATCATGAGTGTGATGAGCACTGCTGAGTTTTCTAGTGACCTTATCCACATCATTATGATCATAGGATAAGGATCTTGAGTATCTTACATATCACCAGCCCAACAGGCTCTTTTAAATCTGATTAAATTGAAGTGCTGTTTATTCCTAAATAAAGCAGAGCAGGGACTGTTTTTATTTATTTATTTATTTTTTGACTCCAAGTCTGTGTTGTTTCTTGAATACTCGTACTTCTCCTAGAGATCACACATCTCTAGGAATAGTTCCTGACTTGTACAACACATTCAAGTGACTTGCAAAAATAATCTGAAAGAATAGTAATTGGGTCAAAACTGTGCTGGAGACTGCTGATATTTAACCAGTGTGATGATTGAGAGCTATGGACTAGAATATTTACCAACATATAACCACAGTCTAAGGTCAGTTCTACTGCTATTAAAATAGATCTCTTTTTTGATTGGACGTCTGTGTGGTCCCAATGTGCTTGAATAAGGAGAATTTAAGTGTAGCCCCAGAGACCTTAGCTGGACAAAGCCTCTATGTACTGGGCCACAAGTAACCTTTTCTACGCAAAGCATGTCTCACCACAGTGAGTCAAGAGGATTAACTTGTTCTTCCATGTGTGGTAGATCAAAAAGAAACCTTTAGCCTCATAAAAATTAGTGACAAGAGAATCTTGTGTCAGCAAAAGCAAGCAAAACAAAAATCTGCATTCTTCTCAAAGGCTTCAGTACAGACACAACAGTGAACACAGAGCAAGAAATTTCACTTCAACTTTAACACTGTTAGTTGGTGCCGACTTGCAAGTCAAGAGGAGTTACAGTCTTTCAGTGTGAGGTCCAAGGCAAAATAAAATAGGCTAAAAGTATAGACACTCTATATTTGCTCTGTAAAAAGTTCCAATAAAGACACTGGAATTCTGAGGACATTCCTGCAGTGGGTTTATTCGGTTTCCTGGCTTGTGAGGGTGTACTATAACCTGGCAAATGGGACAATCATCTTCTGGAAAGGGAAACTGATGATAAAGTTTACACGGCATTACAAATGTGCAGAGGATGAGAAGGGACAAAATGATCTCTTAAAGGTGGTGAACTAGGCAAGTTCCATCCAAGGGTCCCCTGAATGATGGCCCATTCATGCCTCTGAGCCATTCAGCACATCAACACTTTCATCATTTAATTACTACAATATTATTGAAAACAACTAAAACTAGTGATTCAAAACTATCATTTTTTAACTTAGTCCAGTGACTTTCATATATTTAGTCATTTGTTTAACAAGTAAAAAATTCAATAAGATAAAGACAAGGGGCTCATATTAAGAAGTATAATCAACCTGCTTAGGTGTAAAAATAGGGAAATCTAACAAATCTAGTGTGAAGATCTCTTTTTCTGTCCTTCTTTGTCAGATCAGCTGATCTGTTCTCTGTTTTCTTTTTAAGCTGCCTTACATGGTGAGAAAGTGTAAATATTTGGGTATGCTTATTCTAAGGAGCTCCTTAAAAAAGAAACTGTTGCCCACAGAAAAGTGGGCAGTGATATTTATTAAATGAAAATCAGAGCCAGTAGGATCAAAGCAGAGATGGACTAGATGATCTTCCAACCCCCACAAATCTGAGATTTTGTGATTCTGTGAAACTGCCTAATTAAAGCTCTCAGTGTGTTCTTGGATAGGAATCTCTCCATTGGAAACATAAGTGGAGAACAAGCAAACGAGTTGAAAAATGTGTATGAAAAAAATTCATGCTACGTATGAATGACATATTTGCAGTATTATAAAATATCAAACATTAATGACAAAACATCAATAAATCACAACGACAGTGTTTGGGAAGATTTTTCTTTGCCTTTCTTTGGCCAGCACTCGCTTTAGCATTATGTACTAAACTGAAGAATGACAAAACAAGCAGTTTATGACATTTAAAGTGTTTAGTAAGTTTTCTTCCTTCTTTTTCTCTTGGACCAGTTATTTACCTATTGCTGTAGGCTGAGCTAACAGATATTAAATATGCAGGAAGGCAATTGACCTGCAATTACTGACTCCTTCAGAAATAGCACATTACAGCATTATTCTTGGAAGATAACAACTACTCTGTGTCATAGATTGTAATTTGGTTTGCAAAGCTGTTTTTTTTTATGTTCCCTATTGATCCATAGTAAACTGAGTACCAGACTCAAAGCTGGCACTTCAGGCTTGTAGTTGAAAGCAGGCTGATGTTTCTTGCAATTAAATGCAGTAGTTGGAAAATTTCTGGTGAAAGTCATTTTTATTCGGTGACTTTTTTATTCTATTTTTATCCCTTGTGCCTTGTCCTGTGGAACATATTGTGTAAACTCCAAGAATGTTGTGATGGAGATTCTCTTTCAAATTTTACCTAGCTGATTTCAGATCTATCCTTCTCTTTACTGTTGGTGTTCACAGTCGCCCCAAAGTGTGACTCCACTTTTATCCAGAAGATCAATGAAGTCTTCTGCCTTTCCTCCATCATAGAGTCCTCTCTCTATGATGCAAATCACACAGTAGTTTCATGTTGGCATGTAATGATATTCTAATTTATTGAAAATTTGGAGTCTGCATTAGCAAGACCAGTGATAATAAATGAAAGATTGCTCTACAGTTGGCGGGCAAGAGAGTTTGTTTTTTAGCAAAAATTATATATGACATCTAATTTTCAATTCCATTGATTAGTCAAAATTCTTATTGAGCTCACTTTACTGTTAAAAATAGTATAGTCCTAAATTTCACTGATCGGTGTGTATTTTTTTTACAGCATATCCAACAGTTCTGGGGGAACAGTCTTTCAGAGTCTATGTATTAATTATGCCAGTGCTTAAAAAAATATTCAGAGAAATATTCAGAGTGGGAGAAGTGGAAAAAGGGAAAAGTTCCAGTCAATTCACATTTGGGGTGCCATTAGAAAGTGGCAAACATTGTAGTTTGCAATATTTACAGATAGAAGTTCAGATAGATTTTGGTTTTGAAATGTAATAACTGCGAAGCTGCTTCAGGAACTGTTTTTTGATTTAATACACATAGACTTTAGAGTCATGACACAGTGTTAGTATAACAATATGTCTTGTCTCCAGTCTTACTACTGAGATCATAGAAAGAAGTATTTTGTCCTGGACGTGCAGAAAAAGTGACATGTAGGAGATGTCCTTTAATTAGATCATAACTTTGTCATTCTAACTCCCTTGAGGATCACCACTCAGTGATACTTGGAATACAGGTCTTTGTCTCTGTCTTGTGCATTTCCATCTCCTGGCAGGAGGGGTGGGCAGCTGTCATTCTTCACTGCTCCAAACCCAATTTCAGTTTTTCACTTTGACCCTTACAGTCTTCTCATCTATAGAGGTTAAGAGGTGAGAAAAAGGAAGTCGTTATTTTGCATCTTTTCCAAGAGGAGGAGGAGCTGCTGTATACTTGTATCTTTGCCTGAATACAAATGAGTTGTGAGAAAGAACAGTTGCTTTAACCCGAACTTACCTATTTTAATGCATCTAATTGAGAAATGAATATAGTCTGTTAATGGGAACCAAACTATTAGAAAAATGGAGTATTTTAGTACTAAGGATGAATTATTGATGGTAATTTCTGCCGCTCTTGATGACTTCTTCGATGCTGTTAAAGCTACCTTTGACAAGGGAGTTTGATTAGAAAAGTTTTTAGCATAATTTTTTATAGAGTCTACGAATCAGAATATCCAAGCCTTAAAATTTTCCTTATTAATTTGTTCTCCCATTTATCTACTCTTCAGAAAAAATTAAACAGAATTCAAAATGTCTAATCCTAGAGAAACTGAGGGATCTAATTCTTTCTTAGAATAGTCTACAAGGCAAACATTGTCTGGTTTAGAGTTCAAAGAAATTTTTCATCTTCCTTACTGCCACATATTTAAGTAAGTGCTATTCAAAAGGCTCATTTTTGCAATACAAGTAGGAAAAGCATGCTGGCGACCATACTTATGTACTCTTGCTTTGAAAATCTTTGGCTAGTGCATGCATTTCTAAACATGGAATGAAAGTACGGGAGGAGTACTGAGAGGCATTTCTACATGAAAAAGAAGAAAATTGGATTCACTTATACAGTTTTAGTCTAGGGATCAAAATCTTTGGAGTTCTTTTGCAAACAAGGGTGCTGTCAGTGTGGGTATCTGGTTTTGGTGCTGGTAGGGAGGAGCTGTGTCCCTAAATCCTCCTTATTTGTGTGTTGCAAAGCATTAAAATATTGTTGGAGTTTGACTGTTATATACTTCTGCATAAATTGTAGTTTTTAATAATGTATTTTATGTCTTTGAAGCATAAACAAAGATTATGAAACCAGAGAGAAAAGAAATTGATCAAAATGTAACATTCTGATTCTATTCTGCAAGATTATTTCCTGCAGTTCATATAAGGTCTGTATTACCTATGTTTGAAGAAAATAATGGGAATTTTTTAAAATGAGATTTTCTTCTACAGCTGGTATAATTACAGAACAATATAAAATTACACTTGATAAACTATTCCCTATTTAAAATATCAAGTAAGGAATCAGTGTGTAAAAGTTCTAAAAATGATAAGAAAATGTGGCACTAAACTGCAAGTTTTGTTGGATTTCTAAAGTAAAGTTTCTTCAGTTAATCAAAAAATTTATGAACTGTGATTTTTTTCATGAAAAACTGTTTTCTTTGCAGAACTGAATTAATCGAATAGTTATGTTGGATTGTTTGGGAATTCAAGAAAATGAATGTTGATGGTGATAAGCAATCAGCAATCTCATTCAAAAATATATTATTCAAGCATTTTTATTTTTTCAGGATATTTAATTTTCACGCTGTCTTGAGAAGCTCAACTACCAGATCACTCTTACTTTGCAACATAAAAATGTTAATTCAGACAGAAATTTTACTGAGCATGTACTTTGAGAGTCACTGTGATCCAGGCAAAAGAAGTTTTATACATGCACACACAAACAAATGAATTTTTTCTCTCTCTTTATTTTTTTTTTGAGTCCGTAAAATATAAAGGTATTATATGATTCAAATACTGGGTTTAATCTCACTGCAGAGAGATTTTTCTTTATGTGTTACTGACTTTGCTGCACTCAGAGCAGAGACTCTTGGAATACATTTTTTTCTATTAAAAATTAGCATGTGGCTAAATCTCTAGACTGCTTCACTTCCTCAGATGTACTGAAATTTTGAGACACTCTGCAAAAGACATCACTGGGGATTTTGATGAAGACTAAGAATGTGCTTCCTACTGGTAAAGAGAGTAAGTAGGGCTCCAGCTGGGTGTCTGGCTTCCTGAGCTACAGACGAATTCTTTAACTTAATTTTACTGCATGATAAAGTTCATTATGGGGGTTAAAGGCTCATGGGATTTATATTTCAATCCAACACAATTCATGAAACAGAAATCATACTAAAAATATATATTTTTCAAGAGGATCAGAATCTTGCCCTATGTTACCATTCTTGAACATGGTACGGAAATCGTTACTTCCAAATAAAATAGCTGACCTCTCACTTACTGCACGATGGGGATTGTTCAGGACCTTTGTTCCAGTCATATCCAAATAATGCAGTGGTTTGCTGATCATTAGATAGCTGCAGTGAGCTCCATGGATCTGACTACTTGATATTAAGCTTATACCAGTCAGAAACAAATCTTACTCCTCTTTTTTGCTGTGTTCTCGTAGAGATTATCTCAAAAGTATACTTTCTTTTCCTTGTGTTGCAAGAATGGAGAATAATGTGTTTTTTTTTTCCAGACAGCATCATTCATATTAGATACAAGTCCTTTCCAGGTTTTACCTATATAGCTTCATAAAATATGCTCTACAGAGTATATACCTCTTGATCCCCTATAACCAAGAATATAATCTTTGTGAAACTGTTACTTTTAAAAGAGCTCTCATCTTGAAGGCAGTTGGATTTCACAGTTACTCAAAGAAGTGTGTGCTTTGTGTCTGCCAATGAAGTAGAATTTAATATATTGCTATACTATGACTAATTTTGTGCTTCCATAGTGGCATGTGTCTTAGAAAACCGGAGAGATTTTTCTAACATTTTCTTGAACCAAGTTGCATCACCTGCAGAGTCGCATATTGCATCAAAAGGAGCCTGTGTGTACAATGTCACTCTCAAAATCTTGTTTAAATACAGCTATAAAGCAAGAATTTATTGTCAGCATAAATCTTAACAGTCCAATTAAAGACCCTTATCTTAGTTATACCTACCAACAAAAGAAAGCCACTACAAAAAAAAAAAAAAGGCAGTTAAAACTGTTAAATACATTCTTATACACATCTCATCCTGCTATTAAGTTCAACTTATACTCACTGCTCCTCTTCTCGTTAGTTGTAAGACTCCTGTTTTTTCAACCTTGATCATCTTTGTTGGTCTGCAGTTGCATGTTACATCAGAATTTACCAGTGATTGTGCCATATATACATTACATACTATGGATTTATTGTCTTTATTAACTCTAAAACTAGTTTTATCTGGCTCCAGGTCTGCATTTCTTTAACCTGACCACTGGGAATTTTCTCACAGCCATTTGCTACAATTGCTAGGTAAACAGCTCAGCAGTTTAAAGCTATTTTTGGTAGCAGGTAAGATAGAAAAAGTGCTCTGCTGGAATTCTTAGTGTTCAGTTTTCATTCTTTAGTAAAGTCATCTTCAACATCAAATATTTTGAATTGACAATGAGAAGTTTTTTTTTTTTCTTTTTATTCAGTACATAACGAAATGGGAAAAAGAAACATGCTCATTTCCACACTTCTTTCTATGTTCTACTGTTTTTTCCATGAAAGAAAAATTCTAGCAGTTGCATAGTAAGAAGCAATATGTCCTCCTCTCTGGATGCATTCTGCTCAAGTCATTTTGGCCTGGCTTCATTAATTTCTGGACTGCAATAAACTACTTAAGTGAGCTTAAATCTCTGCAGAACTATCACTTCTTGTTCCTTTCATTCACCTCAGCTTTTCTGCAGCCATTTTAGCATGGCATAGATTTGAGATTGCCAGAGAACTGTGATCAGCAATTAACAGAAGTGACTTAAAAATGCACCTTAAAAACAAACTAAATATTTCTGATTTACTCTGTTTTCAGCAATTTGCAGACTTGCTAAGTTCTCGTCTCCCTTCTGGTTTTGACAATGCAAGACAATGATGCAGTAAGAGCAATGAACAACACTAGGAAAAATAATTGCAGGTCCTGTATTGCATCAAAATGACTCAGTCCATTTGCTTGGGAACTTTCAGTAAAAAAATAAGAAATGAGATTTACCCATGACTAAGTAGGATCCTTACTTTTCCAAACAGAAGGTAAACAAACATCAGGAAAGAGGAACTGGGTGAATAGTAAAGATAGGAAAAGAGGAGCTCCTGTTTTTCTTAACATGTGTAAATGATTTTGGTTTTGTCAGTATGCCTTTTGAGTTTAAAGACTGTCATACGTTTTATCTGATAAATCCTTAACTTCCCTTTTAAAATACAATATACTTCTGTGCTCTCCAAAGTTTGCTGGTATTCTGAGATCTTTAACTGGCTCCTTATGAAAAAAAAATCTAAGGAGTGTTAATTATGAGAAAAATATGGAGATTTGCACACAGACATTTGTCTGAAAAGTGTTATGATTTGCTATCAAAACTTTGACATCCTCATTCTTAGAAAATCCCAACTTACTTCTCTTACCTCAGATAGCCCATACAAATCATTTATCTAACAATTGAGTAATTTAATACCATAATTATAAGATCAAAATGGTCATCTGGCCCAGGCCCTCTTGCAACCAGAAATCAGAGTTTAAGAGTAGATGAGCAAACCTAGGGAACCATGTATCCAGGTACGACTGGACTTCTGATCTTTTGTAATGCTCTAGTACTACTTGCTACAAAGGGACAGGTAACAGTTTGGATAAAGGAAAATGTCTACTAATTTAACTCTTCCCAATCCCTTGGAAATGAAAAACTTCTTTCCTTAAAGATCTGTGGATTGCAATTTAATGAAAAATTTTGAGAAATGTTGTCAGGTAGTTCTGTTGAAGATTCTTTTCATTCTGCAAGAACAATAGAGTGTCAGGAGAATTCTATTGGATCCCATGCCAGAAATTATTTTAATGGACAACACCTATGCTCTTTGATAGGCATTTTTCTTTTTTACCAAATATATTACTTTTTTCAACATATATGACTACATCTTGCTTTTTGAGGATCATAGAAAGTATCTAAAGAAAATGTTACTTTATTTGTTATGTCAGTCACGAAGATCAAAACCCTGTAATAATGATAGTCTGGTTAATAGTCAGTCATAAAGAGGGAGCCATGGGGCATCTAATCACTGGAGTTGTTACTAGGAACCTCAGTAAAACAGGTAAACTGTAAAAGCAGGTACCACTGCTTTTCTACATTTCAGTTGAGTTTACAACTCATTACAATGTTAGTAAGTCTTTTTACTGGCTTTAATGCTCTTTGGAAAAGGCTCTTTTATGCTTTTAGCTTTATTAGCATTATCACTGTTAAGATTTTCTTTTTCAATGGCATCGAGGAATGATTTAGAAAATACTTCTTGTTGGTATTATTCTGTTCACACTCTTTGCTCAAATTATGATTTACAGGAATAAAACATCCTCTATCTTGCTCTTATTACATAATGATTCTATAACACCGACTGAATACACTGGATTAAAAGTGATAACTCCTGAGTACAGTTTTCTTAACTCCTGATTAAGAATCACATGGAAAACACTCATGTAGCTAATGATGAACTAATCTATTCAAAAGGACAGAATGTTTGTAGCTAATTTATCGGTGACCTGCAACACAGTGTGAAAATAATTTATCAGTGATGTGCAATGTGCAATGCACAGGAAATGAACACAACTATTTTTAGATTCTTATTAATTTCCTGTGATTATAACCATGTGACTCCAGTTGCTACTGAAGTTATGTTTTATAGTGTGACTGTGCGTTGTTTTTACACTCTCTCCCTTCTGTTTTGAATTACAGTATCATCATGTGAATGTATCTGGAGTTAGAACACTGTAGCTGGAGGCCAGCAGTAGCTTAATTGTTCAAGATCCTACATAAAATAAATGTTGCTTGTGATGAACTTACTTTAGAAAAGATTGCCAGACTGCAGGAAGCAGGAAGCAAGTGCAAGGATGCTAAGAATAGTAATAAGAATAAAAAAGTCAGAAGCTTTGTTTGTAAATTAAATTCTAGGACATTATTTAAAACCACTTAACACTGTATTTCATGCAACTTCCATTTGTCTATATCAACAACAGTGTATATCTTATGATGATTAAGGAAATGTAATATTCAGCAGACAGAGTTTGCTAGCTATTTATTTTGGTCCTTAAAATGAACATACATTTCATTGTTTGGAATTATCTAATGTACGTGCCATGGTTTTATGACATTTGTTATCGGTATTCCACATCATAACATCATTTAAGGTACTGGGAGTTAAAGCGTTAATGATTCAGTTCCATGGATCGTCAATGGTTCCAGGTATACCTGCCCCAGAAGAGAAGAAGGACTACATCCCCCAGAGGACTTTGTGTTGCTTTACGTTTTTCCATTTTCCACTCAGAGGGAAAGATAAAACTGTTGGCAAGTCACG
>JANHGO010003479.1:0-27060 GCA_024606505.1 Aquila spilogaster | reverse complement strand
CCCCCCCCCCCCCCCCCCCCCCGCGCCTCCTTCCTCCCTACACAAGGCCTTAGCAAAGCCACAAAACCCTCCCTTGCTTGTCCTGCTCATTTGACAGCCTCCTTTTTGTGATTTTGGCCAGAACAGTTTGTCCTGATAGGACAAACACTTGCCACACTACCTACCTACTATCTTAGATTAGCCATATGGAAAGCCAAGCGTCACAGGGACTGCTCTTTACACCCAGGATCTGATGGCCTCACTAAGGGAGTGGGCTTGCACCAAAACACATGGTATCATCCATACTATGGTTTTCAGCCTCCATACAAAGGCAAAAGTCGTGTGACCACAATATGCCATGGTCTGAAATGCCATGTACAAGGGAACCAGTTAGTGCCAAAGAGAAACAGGACAGGGAAAGGAACTGGGAGTCATGTGCCTGCTTCAGCTGTGAATTAATGTGAGCAGGATGCTGCAGAACACACAGAGCCCTGGGCCAGTTGCATTGCCTTGCTTTCCCACAGGGAGTAGGATCAGCTGATAACACATGGCATCCGCATCCAGCTTCCCTCAAGGCAAAGCCAAGTCTGATATTTCCAGGAGCACAATCAGACCGCAGAAGCATTTCCAGCCAAGCAGAGATGAATTAACAGACTCAGTCTGGTCCTGTTTGTCTTCAGAAACTGCCAATAAAAAGCAAGAATCCAGAATGGTCACAGGTCTGATGATAATTTGGGATGTTTCAATTTGCTAAACAAGCTCCATGTTTCTCTTACGGCTAGCCAAGGAATAACTAACACTGATCTAGTTTCACTGCTGCCTGGATTGTCAGTTTGATTTGTTCACGGACGTTTCAGGGCTACATACCGCTTTACAGATACGTTCAGGAAAGCAGAAGCCCAGGTATCTCCATGGACTAATTACAACAACATTTCTACAGACCAAAAGAAACCTGTGCAAGTACAAGTGGATTATTTCATAACCTTTGTCTCCTCAGGAAACAAGGATGAAGGGGAAAAAAGAAATCACAGAAGAGAGTGAAAGCTACTGAAAGTAAGTGTGCAACTGGAAACACTGCAGCCAAGACATCAGCCAGCAAATAAGGGCAGCGTATGTGTTTCAAGAGAGTCTGATGGGATATTCTATTTCTGCAGGACAGCTTGAGATTTAACTCATTTCTTCACATTATCTTGATTAATAATCTGAATGGCCCTGGAAAGAAAAGGGTTTAAATTACAGAAAAATGGTTCACAGACTCAGCTAAATTTGTGAAGCCATAAAGCAGTTTGCAAGGTTCATAAAACCTCAAAAGCCAGAAAATCGTCCACCCCCCAACTTCCTCCTTATTTCAGCTCCAGTCTCACTGCACTCATTGTAGAGTGTTATGAGCTACTCTAATGGATTGTAACTTGGACCTGATGATGCCTTCACTCTTCTTTGACATTACCATGCTGGGTTGGAGCTGATATTCAAGCAGAATCCCCCACGCAATGAACCTGACCCTCCAGCTTGCTTTCCAGCTGCAAATTGGAGCTGGTGGTGTATTTGAGCTTTGCTTTCATGCCAAGCAATTGTTTGCACAACAGCATACAATTCTCCAATGCCTCTTTCTCCTTTTCTTTTCCATTCCACTGAAAAGAAATCCTATTCAGTCCCCAGGCATGAGGCATGCAACCTCTCTGCAGCATGCCCAGCTGGTGGCCAAGAGATTTGATGAGGGGTGAATAGCAAAACTGCATCTTAACCCCAAGCATCAAACCTGAAGGAACCTCCTACTAAAAGCCATGTTTACTGGTCTAGCAAAGCCTCCAAATGAATATTTTTGGAGGGAAGTGACATACAATGATAGTCAAATGGTTCCTGTGAGAATACTCCCCAAGCACCAAATCACTGCTAAATTCAATGGTCAACTTCATTATCCAAGTCTGGTGCAATCCATAGTGTTCAGGTCAGGCCACCACAAAGCCCCATCTACCCTAGCAGCAGGCATCCTCAAGCCTCTTTGTGAAACATAGTGAACACAAAGAAGCAAAAACATCCTGGTCATCCTGGTCATTTTTTCTGCCTGATATCACTGTAAAGGCAGATGAGGCCTGGAGCCTGTACAGAGCACAGGTCTGGACACAAGTGCCATGAAGCCTACATGGCATTTGCAGGGGCAGGTGTCCTCCACCCACACTCACAGCCCACTCATCTCTCACCTGAAACAGCCTGGAGGTAAAGCTTGGTTTACCTTCTGTGAAAACCAGCATGGTCCCTAAGCTAATTGAACAATTAGCATTAAAGCGTTGTTAATCAGCCTTGATAAACAGAAATATGGTTTTAATTGGAAGTTAATTGCTGTATTAGTCACTTACCAAACATATGCCTTGCATTTATGGTAGCTTTTTCTCTTCCCAAAAAGAAAATTCTTTTTTTTTCCTCCCACACAGTAAAAACTGCTTCTAAAAATCTCCTGAGGCTCCTGGATCCCTCTTGCCCAGCAGCTCCCACTGTGTCTACAAGAAACACTGAGCTCTTTGAAACATGGCACCAATCACAGTGACTGCCAGCAGTCAGACCTTCATCCAAACAGGGAACTTTTAACTCACTGGAACAAATGACTTTAGAAAGAAGGAACCCCTCCACCCTATTGTCCACCACTACATTCAAACTAATAGGCAGATAGTCTCTCTGTAAATCAATACAGATAAATGGCTGCAATTTTCTTAAGCTGTCTTTAAAACTTAAGCTCTATTTTCAATACAGTAAGAAATGACCTTGTGCGACTTCAGTTATAGCCTCTCCTCCTCAGTCTGCAAATTATTATTCTGTAATAAGCAGAAAGATCTAACTCTTATTACCAGAATGCCGCAGCTGATGTGCTATTTCTTGGACAGAATAAGGCTGCCAGAGTCCAGGGTTAGAGTCTGAGAACACTCAGTGAATTACATTCATTGCATAGCAGGAACAACTGAGAAAAAATAAACACCTCTAGCGTCTACAACTAACTGAAGCTGTAAATTTCAGGCACTCATAGCTTAGTAAAACAACATGGGATGTGTTACATATCAGAGGATAACATTTAGAGAAGGACATACACATTGGGGAAAATTATAAAACAGAACAGGATGAAGTTTGTGCTTTTCTCTTTTAATATGGTTCTTATAATTAACCAAAAACTGCCACAGAAAATCATCACAGAAGTCCGGATTGAATCCAGACATGTCCATACACATGTCCAATCATCATCTCTGCTGCAGTATCCACAGTGTTGGTTAAATAATTAAAACTGGCAAAAAGATTTTCAACATTTTTGCCAACCATTCACTTCCTTGTTTACAAGACTCCTCTGGGTGGATTGTGGGGATTTGCCCCTTTTTTCAATTTAGCAAAGCTTAACATAACTTCTCCCAAAGGACCAGAGCACCGGGTCATTCTCAAATTGCTCTTAACTCTGAGTACCCAGTATAAGTAATTTTCTGCTCAGGCTTTGTGCCTGATCTTCTGGGGTACACGGCATGGTTTCTGATTGCATGACCTTACTTAACTTTAATACGTTACCTTTGTTTCAGAGTTAAAAACGAAAACTATTTCTTGGCTAAATGAGCATTGACCACAGGCTCAAAACAAACACATCATTGCTCTCCATCAACAGTGTAAATCTTCCCACATGCAAGAACTTGCAGAACAGAAGAAAGGGAAAGCCAAACTAAAAGGGCCAGATGGTAACAGCCACTGGTTCATACTGTTTGCAAACAGGTTCCAGCTTCTCAGGCACCTCTTTGTTTGATCGTAAAGTGCAGACACAAGAGGTCATGGAGTTATTTTTTTGCCCGAGATGTTATTTGGTTGTTCAAATTTGGATTTTGGCTTGTTCCATTGCAAGGATTCACAGAGAGAACTTACACACTGCAAGTGAGGCTGAAGACAGCCTGAGAATTTCAGCTCTGCATATCTGGAATGGGCTATCATTCATTGAATAGCACAGTTCAACCAACAGTGATGTATCCAAAACGCACTCGGACATCTTTATTAGAAGAACAGCTGGGATGAAAAGAAATATGTTGAACATATTTTCTATGTCTTTATTGATTTACTCATTCAATCAGTGAGAAAAGTCTGTTTAAGGAAACAAACAAGTATTTGGCTGTGTGTATACCTGAAAAATGCCTGCTCTGTATTAAAGTTAGTGGAAAGAAGCACAGCCAGTGACTGTACTATTTATAGCAACAGAACAATATCTTGTCATCTTGATATATTTTTAAGACAGCGATGTGTATAATGGAGCAACAACATTCACACTTCATATCAATCAGTGGTGTACTGAACGGCATGAATATCTTAAAATAACAGAATGAAGATGGGTTATAAAATAGACACTGTTCAGTATGATCAGTTTTGTGCAAGAGACAAATGTCTCCAGCTCCAATTGCAGTGTAATTGTGGAAGCACAAGATCAGAAAGGTAAAGGCTAGAAAGGAATTCCGGAGGTTATCTGGTCCAAAAAGTTCACCTTGATCTTGAGTCAGGTTGACTCCTCTCTATTTACTGACAAAGATATTTTGATTGTACAGAGTGCTTTGAAGGAACAACTAACATCCTCACTCATTCTTAGTTTTGTTTTTGATTCATGTTGGCAGTTGTAGATGCACAGTCTGTTCTCCAGGTACTCACATGGAAGTGACAGAGACATGCCAAATTTACCAGCAGCTTCTCATTAGTGGCTCTTCCTTGATTATGACATCTGCTAAGGCTAATGACAATAACAGTACAAAAATGTGAACTTCAGTCATTTGGAAATGGCCTCGTGGAGGCTGTTTTGTACAGTATGATGTTGAAATGTTAGGAATGATCAAGGTCAGATTCACAGCTCAAGCAGTCTTCCATCTGTACTTCATTTGAGAACCGTCAACACAAAAAACACCTTTAAAAAAATCTTAATCATTTCCAACTGAAAAAGACCTCTAGATATTCTGTCAACAATACAATCTAGACCACAAAATGTTGTTCTTGTTGAGAGGAGTTTCCACAGAATTGTTATATAGCTAGCCCAATAAACTTGTGCTAGTCAAGGCTCTTAGTATCCCACTTTACTCTCTACAGAATAATCTTCAACCAGTGGTTGGTAGGAGAGATCCCTAAAATTCACCCAGAAAGGACAAGATGACCATTAGACATAAAAATTCATAATATTCCCTTTTCTTCTCCAGGCTGAACAGTTCTAGGTCTCTCAGCCTTTCCTTGTACAAGAGGTGCTCTAGGCCACTAATCATCTCTGTGGCTTTCTGCTGGACTCTCTCCAGAAATCCTCTCGAACTGAGGAGCCCAGAACCAGACCCAGTACTTCAGATGTGGCCTCAGCAGGGAGAGGAATTGCCTCCCTCACTCTGCTGGCTGTGCTCTTTTTAACGCACCCCAAGATAACACTGGCCTTCTTGGCCATAAGGACATACTGCTGCCTCATGGCCAACCTGTTGGTCACCAGGACACTCATGTCCTTCTCTGGAGAGCTCCTTTCCAGCAGGTCAGCCCTTACCTGTACTGATGCATATAGTTATTCCTCCCCAGGTATAGGACACTGCACTTACCCTTGTTGAACCTCACTGAATTCTTCTCTGCTTAACTAACCAGCTTGTCCAGGCCTCATAGGAAAGGATCCGGGTCCTTGACCTCTCTCTAACAGATTTAATTCCAGGTGGGCCTTAGCCTTCCTTATTGCATTTCTGCACACCCCAAAAAGGTTCCTATATTCCTCCCACGTGGCCAGACCCCTTTTACACATTCTGTAGACTTTCTTCTTCCATTCGAGTTTTTTCTATGGTCTCCTTGCTCATCCAGGCAGGTCTCCTGCTACCTTTGCCTGATTTCTTACTATTAGGGATTCAGATCTTGAGCTTCGAAGTGGTGCTTGAAAGTCAACCAACTCTCTTGAGCCCCTTACCTTCCAAGGCCAGACACCTCCAGATAGGTCCTTGAAGAGGTCAACATTGACTCTCCTGAAGTCCAGAGTTGCAATCTTACTTATAGCCTTGTTTCTTCCATGTAAGATTCTGAACTCCACTATCTCATGGTCACTACACCAAAGGCTGCCCCCAATCATAAAACTCAGTTAAAACTATTCTATGTAGTAACTCCGTCACATACAACCAACAGTCGTCCAAGAAGCTCAAATTATAAAATAGGTGAGGCCATTTTACCAAGCCAGCCAGTATAAAACATGCATGTATTGATCTGTCACAAAAGTTAAGCTCCTAATGAAGTGACCAATAACTTCCACGTGGAATATTCAGCCACAAGACAAAAGATGCACTTACATTTCTCAGATATCCTCAGAAGGGTAGAAAAATAGTTTTCCTGAGGGTGCAGCTCTCCTGCTTCCACACCATGTAAGGCAAGGTGATAAGCTGAGGAATCACTGCCAGCAAAGGGAGGTTTTTATTATTTTTGTGTACATTTGAAGTCCATGGGCTGGTCATAAACCAAGATGCTGGTGATTAGCTTCAAAATCCCTATTTGCCCATATTATAAACATTTTAGCCAGGAACTGTCTTTGTTACTTGTCTGCCAGATCCTCCTCCAAGCTCCTGGGGAAACGTGATCAGTTTTGATGGAAAACTTCTGGCAAGATTTTCTGATGGGTTGCTGCACTCCCAGAACTATCCTCCTCCCCACTGACAAGGTCCAGCACTGCATTTGCAAGAAGCAATCGGAAAAGAGGAAAAATAGCAGCAGTCTCCTGCTTCTCAACATCTTTTCTTCTCCTATATGCAGGAACATAGAATATATTGTCTGCAGGGATGAAAACAGACTGAAGAAGGGGAGTTCTCTGATTTACTCTGGTAAAGCATAAAGTGCATAGTAATATAGGACAGTTTTTCAGTATTTGCTTTTAAACCAGAACTCCCCTGCACTCTGAAGGATTTACCACCTCCTTTCAGCACCCTGACCACTTTGGATTTACATATGCTGTGGTTGCATATGCCAAATGCCATATGACTGAACAGTGAACAGAATAGCTGACCAGGAGCCTTATCTGCTGTTACCAGCCTGACTGCTCACAGATTAACACCATCCTGTTGTCCCCATGAGCCTTCCTGGGACTGGGTCCAGGTCTCAGATGTTCACACATCCATGCCAGCAGCAGACCGTCTGACCAGCAAACACTCAGAGCTGATCCTGCAGAGAGCTGAGCACCTCATCTCACTGCTACAGTGATGTGGCTGAGACGCAACCCTTAAGTCTTACCTGGACAGACTAGCACTATGTATACATTCTTTTAAATCTCCAAATTAAACATTAATTATTCAGTATCACTTCTGTTGGAGATCACTCCCAGACTACACCACAATCCCGTAAACCACACAGACTTAACAGTAACCTTAAGGACTGACCCTTGAAGTCAACAGCTGGTTCTGTATGCTCAAAATCAGAACATAAGTGCTTTACTAAATCAGTGTTAATTACAGGGAAAGCAACAGTCTGCAGCCAAGGCCCCAGAAAGACATAAATTGCTGGCAAACTATGACAATCTGCAAACAAAAAACACTAACATCAAGATACACAAAGTAATTATCTGTAGAAAAAGCTGTAATATGAAATACATAGCAATGAGTAAAAGGCTTTTTGAAGCAGGCCATTTCTCAACACTTACATACTTGTGAACAAGTTGAAAAATAAACCAAAGATAAGCCAGGACTCCCCAACACTGTGCTAATAGTCTTTGAGAGCCTGGACTGGACAACACCTCCCAGAAAATATTTTCATATCAGATTGTTTGTTTTCTTCTACTTCCCCACTGACAAAGACAGTGAGTGATTTCTTCAGTTTCACGTTTCCTGGCTGCCTAAATCTCACAGTGAACATCAGTAGAAAACTTGTTTAGAAGCACTCTTGGGAAGATTGATAAAAGCTATTCTTCAAAAAATCTAAAGCATAGGACAAATTTGAAAAGAAATTACTTTGGTTTTTGCCAAGTCTTGTGATTTTTACCCTACCTCTTCAAGTGTAGGATGTTTTGTCCAGAGTAAGCGTTCAGGAAAGAAGATGGGAATGTTGGATTTTGTATTTAAGCCTCATCAATTAACTGAAGAAAAATTTTGGAAGCAGTGGCACAGGGTCAGCCAAACAGTGAGAAGACACTGAAAGGGGAGGCTGAGTTTGCATCAGTGCAAACTGTGGCTGTGATTTTGCTGCGGACATGGTCCTGGACATTGAACATCTGGTCACATTACTAAGGAAAAAGTTTTGTTCAGTGTTTCCAGCCATTTTGTGAATACAGGAAGCAAGAGAATTTGTCCCAGACAAATTTGCTCAGAATTCAGATGGGAAATAGGAGGAAGACAGCACCTGGAAGGTGACTTTGGTTTTGTACTTGAAACAATTATTTGAAGAGGGAACTGAGTTCCAGATGGTTAACTCATATATGCAAAATGAAGGATTAGCAATGCTCATTTATTTGAAAATGTACATACTTGCCAGGAGCAAGCAGGATTTAGTCTTCATCTTCTTTATGAATTTATACTCTGCAATAGACACCAGGTTTGCAACTAAGTAGGTTTCTTTTCATTGAAGAGCTAAATTCATCAAGCCAGTCAGTAGAAAAACTGCAACACTTCTGACAAATGGAATTATGCCTGGCTCCATGCTCAAAGTGATTAAAAGTTCTTAAAGTGTGCTCTCTCCCTGTTTCTCTGGTCTTTATCATTACCTAAGTGCCCTTGGAGGAATGAAGTTGGTGAACGATGCCAATTTAGAGGAGAGAGATGGTTGTATAGCTGTTGCCCTGAGTATTGCTCGGCCTTCAACACCCTTACCCAATGCAGCGAACAAGGCAGAGGGGATCATTCCTCCCTGTCAGCAGTGCTGTGGAGAGGTTGCACTGGAAGAGCAGTGGTTATCCTGCCTATTAGAATTTTAACTCTTTTTCAGCACCAGAAGCTCTGTTCCAATATTTCCCTCCAAGTGGATGATGTCTGCCTGAAATTTACCCTGTGTGATCTCCTGCCAGATTCTTCAATAGTGGAAGTTTCTGGCTAATCAGATATGGCACTCAATTAACACATTTAGAAAGGCCATCCTTGCTTTCCTTGGGAAATCACAGCTAATAAATGGCTTAGAAATTTTGCATGTTACTTGTCTTCACAGGGAATTCCTGGGCAAAGTAGCACGTAAGATTGGCAGACTGATTTTGCTACAGGTTTCTCTTAATTAAATTCCAAACTCCCTTCTCTGTAGGAGCAAGAAAAAAATAGAAGTTAGTGCTCTGGGCACAAAGGCTTTTCCTGGACCTTTCAAACTGCATGTAGGGGGAGTGTGGTATCAACCCACTGTGGGAGCCAAGTGCTGCATTCCCCAGGCCCCTTGGACAATCCCAGGCTTAAAAAGCCCTAGCTGGAAAATAGGGAATCACATGGAGGGTGTTAGACAGCCCACTCTTCATGTACAAGAGGATGGATAGGGTGCTGCTGGGAGGTGAAGTGCCCCACAGAGTAGTCTTGCCCTCATCTGTAAGCACCTTGCATTTCTCACTCTGAGAGCCCCATCAACAGCCACTGCCTGCTTCTCTGATTAGCAAATGAGGAACCCAAAGGCTTCCTGCTGAGCTGAAAGCCAGTTGTTAATAGCCAAGCTTTGGGCATATCCAGATGGCATTACACGAGCTGGAGGAAGCTGATTACCAAGTTACTGCAAATAGTTTATTAGGGAAATTATTCCTATCAACAGTCAAAAGAACATTTTGCCATCAGGCTCCAGAAGCTCTCCAAAGGTAACATCCGTCATGCTGAGCTTGCCATTTCTTAGGTTTACTCTTAATCACTTTGTCCCTGTGCACACCCAGCTGGACTCACTGCAGCCCAGCTGAAGAACAAAGCTGCCTAGAACAGTCAGCATGCATAGAACATCAGTTGCATCTCCCACATCTCCAGCATCCTCCTCATATTCTTCCTTACAGAGCATTTAAACCCATTCCAATTGGAGCCATACTAAAACAAAATCTAAACAACTACTAGAGCAGCAGAGAATCTTCCAGTGTAGCTAATGTTAAAATACAGATCATGGACAATTGCTCCACAAGACTTCAGCCTCAGTAAGCACACAGGAAGGACAGAACTCATTTAATAGCTTCTCACTCTTTTCTTTCAACTTCTATTGCATGGGCTCCAAAGCTTTGCTGTCTGCACAGTGCTTACTTTCACCTCTATCCATTCTGCTCACCACCATTCAGTCTCAGTGCCCCTCAAGCACTAAATTTAACATGTTCCCATGAGGGTAACGCAACATTACCTCAATTTACAGATAGAACAGCAAGATAGTGCTAAAGGAAAGTAGCTGCTATTCTGAGAAATCAAAGCCCAGGTTCTCCTGTACACTTTTAGGCACTCACTTGAAGCAGGGTCATCAGAGCTCCTCCACACTACCCCTAATGAATATCAACAGCAAATATCTACCTGTTATCAGTCCTACACCATCATGAGTCCATGCATGTTTTGGGACATACATTTGGAGTCTTTATACAGTGTTTGTAGGATTTAACCAGCATTAGCCATGCTGAACTCTAACAGCATCTTTTTCAACTGCTTTGCAGGGCTGTACATCCTCTCCAGACAGATCCAAACCGCCAGGACTCCTTTCCTCCACTCAACACAATTTGACAGTGATTAACCAGCCTCATATGCAACCAATTACCCAACTTTTCAGGCAAGTCCCCACAACTCCACACTTTGTCTCCATAAGGCATTTTGATCATGATGGATAACCCATCTTCAGCACTGGCAAATGCCTCCTGGGACAGGTAACTTTCCTGGAGAGGTGCAGACTGCTCGTACAGCTCTCAAGCATGTGTAAAGCAGAATCTGTGTGAGAAAGAAGGCCCAGAGTAGATACATCTGGATGAATCTGACCACAAGAAAGTGAACACAGCCCCAACAGGAAGAAGCAGCTCCTACACTATGGAGTAGTCTAGGAAAGTGACAGATTTCCCGTTACTCAAGATCATTAGTTTAGACAGTTCAGGAAGAAATAAATTCCCTAATTTTTTGCATGCATCATGCCAAGTAACTACTATTTCAGCCCTACTACACTGCAGAACTGGCTTGCTACTATTTCATTTCTCTGTATCAGTGTTTCACAGATACCGTTACAGTTACAGAAGCTTTTTCTTTTTTTTTTAACTCTTGTTTGTTTATACAGAATGCATTAAACTATTCTTGCATCAGAAATAGTGTTGCCAGCAGGAACAGGGAGGTGACCATCAGCCTTCAGTACTACAAAACCCTTCTGCATCCCCTTTCCTAAGTGGAGCAGCAAGATACAGAGAGCAATCCTCCATAGAAATACCAGGAATATACCTTGGCAAAAAGTTCAAGGAGCATTTTAGTGCAAGTTGCATTTTCTTTCAATCGAAATGACATCAGAACAACAGGAAATAAATGAGCACAAAGGATCAGCACATGTATGTCCTCACACTCCTGATATTTGAATTGCCCAGATCAGGGACTGAATCAAAAATGCAGCAGTCACTTATAACCTCTCAGGAAGCTTCTGCAAGGGATAGAGCAGTGAAGCTGTAGGGAATTGGGTACCTTTCCTCTCCTAAGTATGAAACATAGCCAGGAGCAAGATGTCAGTGCTGGAGCCAGGATTTCCCATTGCTCAGTGTCAGAGTGTATCTACTCATGTGCACGCTGGTCTAATACTACAGCAGCCTGAAGAACCACACTATTTCCACAGCTTTTCTCTTCCCATAAGATCAAGGACATCTTTCCAAAAACTTTGAGGCTTGGCTTGTCTTTCATGGGAAGGTTTCAGAAGGTCAGCTCAAGGGGAGAACCACCTCCTTTGAAATCTTCCTGGCCTGTCACCTCAGTGCACACCTCACTCCTCTGTGGTGGCTCCGGCCACACTGCCTGGGAGGAGCCACCGCCAGCAGAGATGAGAGGCAGCCATTCCCCACCGCCTGCTCTGTATCACTTGTAAATAGATTGTTCCAATATGCTGTGTTAGTTTCATGAGACAGACAAGAGTCCTATGGGACATAAGGTGCAATTATACAGCAATTTCAATTAATAGTCAAACTGTGGTTCAATAAGGTAAAAAGGTCAGACCTATAACTAGCAATGCAGCTGGATGGTGGTTTTGCACTTGGCTACAAAATGAAGGGAAATCCTAACTGGGGCCAAAAATATCCCTGTCTTAGTCATGATTTTCTGCCAAGCATCAATCCCAGAGCAAATTCTGAAAGGATATTTGCCTGGATTTACAGTTTAAACAATGCATTATAGTATTCTTTGTTTTAGCAGGTTCAGGCTGCAACTTCCACTCTTTCCAGAAAGCTTTTTTCTTTACTCCTTCCCAAGTTCTTATTACTAAATAATCAAACTGAAGCAATTCTGTTCATGGCGAGTCTCTCGGATGTCAGGTATTAGATTGCAGCAAAAAAAGAGCAACCAACAAAAAGCTAACATGCTGTCCTGGTGCAGTTTAAACAGAGACTGAAGGGACAAACCTGAAAACAGACTTGCCAGTCTATCATCAGCAGGAAATGATCTCAGAGCACCTCCTAGGGGAAGAAGCTTGTGAAAACATCTGGAAGGGAATTTGAAGCACTTAACTAGGACAAGCAGCATAGCACTCAAAAGAGAATTTCGAGGTAGAATAATTTGAGCCTTAAAATTCCCTAGAAATGCTTTGTTTCTCCTCAGTGTTGGGTAGAGATTATCATCAAAAGTCAGTAGCTGGGCCTAAGCAACAAGTATACAAAAGAGGCTGAATAGGTGACCAGCTGCAAAGTCAGAAGGGGAGATCAGGTAAATTCAGGCGGTGGCTAGGACAGGAGCTGTGGGTCAGCCCTGGCAGGGGAATTGCTTATTGTGAGTTTCACAAGGACATTTGCAGAGCACTACATCTTTCCCAGAATTCAGAGAAATACCAGACATGATTTTTTTCCTTTAAGTGAATCTTACATTGGAAGTGAATGCTTCCAAGAGCCGGGCATACCTGCAAATGTCATCTCTTTGCTTCTGCCCAGTCATAAATATGCAAGTAAAGGATTACAGATTTAGCGAAATCCTCAGCCTGACTTCTCATACAAGGCCTGCAAATGGTTGCAGGTATTTGTACACGAACACCTCTAATCCCAAGTGCTGGAGACAGCAGCAAGCTTTCTACCTCAGCCCCTTTGGAAATGCCTGTCATCAGCTGGAATATTATCTGTCCTGTTAAGCTTTTGGCAGGTACAAAATCGGAACCTGGTTTTAAATCTGGGCCAACTAAAGGGTCAAGCACTTAATTGCTCAAGTCAACCAACCACATCATGTCATCCAATTTTAAGTGGAAATAGCTTTTTATTAGGCTTTATAGCCATGCAAGAGGGGTGTTGGACATCCATGTAGCTAACTCCAGAAGCAGATGATGCAGCCTGTGAAAGAAAAGGCTGGGCCAGAGCAATCAATTTTACATTGGACTGGAGTAGCAGGGCATTCCCAAATAAGCAGACTTCTGAAATAATTTGTGTTCATCTGTTGTGCACAAGAGACATTACCTTGGGCCAGGTGAAAAGAGACAAGGCACAGAACTGTGCCAAGAAGATCTGGACAGAGATAAAATACATCTGGGGGATGACATGCAAAGCAGAGTGTAAGACTCTGAAGTTATCACTCCTAATCACAGTGTAAGTGAAATGAACCCTGAAAAATGAAATATCCAGCATGTTACTACCTAAAATAGAATAACTGAGAAATGCAACTCTATGCCCACTGTAATTAATTATGTCTCAGGTGGATCAAGCAAACAATTGTATTTTTTTTCCTGTTCTTCTTGAGCAAAATTTGCTGTGCTCCTTCTAGCAGAGGAGCTATTTTCACCCTTTTCAACAATGATAAGGTATTGAATTGATTAGCTCAAAACTGCCTCTTGTCCAAAATTAACTTGCTTCTGAAAAAGCTTTGAAAATGTGTAACGTGCCTCCATAACAAACCGCTAAGGATGCCTTAATATGAGCAGAAGTTAACCAATTTGATCTTGCTCACAGGAATTGTCCAAATTGCTATTGACTTCTGAAACAAATTTATGCTATAGAAAAAAAGAGAAGAGTTGTCCGATGACACACCACACTAAAAGGTGTCCCCTGTATATACTCCTGTACAACTGGGACAAATGCAGAAGCAGATCCATCATTTTGTTAAAGACATTAAATCCATTAACTATCTCATAATAGTAGAAAAGAGCATCTTACAAACTCCTGCAGAGTTGACTTTGCAAGCCATATCCTTTGTAAGCACAGTCAGTACGCTGACAGTATATTTTGAGACAAAGGCAAGTGTTGATTGCTGGAACAATCTGTTGCTGGTGATCACCAAGCCAGAAGGAAGAGAAAACATTCATCAGTATAAATGGAGGCGGCAACTTTGCCTGCTAGCAACCTGAAGAAATTAAAGGAACGTCTTAGGAAATTGTTGGCTGGTGACTCTCAACCTTCTGCATCTGACAGCACAGGAAGCTAATTGGTTTGGATATCTTGCCATTTCCATTTGATGTGACATGGGAAACAAAACTTTTCCTTGTCCTGACTGCTATTTGAATCAAGCATTTAAGTCCCAAAGGAAGAGGCTTCCTAACACTACAAGACACATACCAAACAACACCCAGGGCTCTGCTACTTAACCTTCCATCTATCTCTCAAACTCTGCCCCATTGCTGGAATCACACCATGAAAACACCGCTCTTGATCCTGCACCTGGTGTTCCATCCTTCCCTGTGATCCTAGCACCTTTGGCTGAGTCTCAGTTCCCCTCTCCATAAGACCATCCCCATCCATAAGACCCTTGCATTCAGCTTCCTCCCAGACAGCCAGATGTGGAGCTCAGCCTCAGGGCCTCTTTGCTTTTCAAACTGAAGAGCTGAATCAGCACTGCCAGCCATTTGGCTATACTTCAGTGCTCCAACTTGCATACATATGATCAACTGAGAAGTGCTCATCACTGCTGGAAAAAAACAGACAACACCATCTACAGCTTGCCCCATGGATGCAGAGGAACCAGGACTTCACTTCTCATCAGGAATGCCTCCAAACCACGCTGGACACAGGGATCAGCCCAGGAAGCCAAGCTGCTATACACAAACCATAATCTGTCAACACCCAGAACTGATTCTGCCAAACTCCCTAAATAACCCAGACCCACAGTGTTGTTCTGGGGAATCTCTAAAGCTCTGTCAACATTTTTTGGACCTCCTAACCTCCAGCTGTCGATATATTGAGACTTAGATTCTCCTTACATTTGTATGTAAAATCAGAAGGTGGGGATGCAAACATTACCCACTCCTGAAGCTTCCCCTGCATGGATGTGCCCACAAGGTATGAGGACTGGCAGCAGCTCGTTTCTGTTCTCATTACCCAGGTAATGGAGCTGCTGGGTATGTAGGAATTTTGTGGCTCCCAACAACTTCACATGCAGCAGCAGCACAGCACACTGTCTGGTAACTATAGTTAAGTGATAAAATGCCAGAAGTGATCTAATACCTGCAGCAAGGAATATAAAAAAAACAAATGCATTTTATGCAACATGAATTCATTTCAACTCCTTCATGAAGCACTTAAGGAAACTAGCAAAGCATAGCACTCATGGCAGGGTTTTCCTGCTTCTGGGCGGAAAAATTGGTTTAATGCAGTCCTCAGAATATCAGCTGCATACAGGCTCAGCTCAAGGCTGGTGCGGAGCCAGTTCACATAACTAGGGTGCATGTCATGAATTCAGGTTCTATTTTATTTGTTCAGCTCTCATCTGGGCTTCAGAGATCTGATTATCATGAATAACATAATTATATAGAAGAACAGAACAGAAACCCCAAGACCAGAACAAAATAGCAATATATTACAGCCTGTAACCAGACTGGAGGCACTATCTGGTTACAAACTGTAGTTGATGGCAAAGATTCCAAATTCCCTCATAACACTGGAGTGCTGCAGGGATAACATGATGGATTTCAACTCAAGACACTGAAGAACTATCCAAGAAAACAAAGCCTTTGATTTACACTTAAGTAAATCTTTGTCTGGGTTAATCTGCCCAGCTCTGAGATAACATGTAGATATTTCTCACACAGCCTAACATAAACAAATCCTCCACGTGCCATGAATAGTGGGGCAGCAAGGAAAGCAGTTTGGGAGCATGTACTTTACAGGGAACGGAAAAACACTTTATCATTCACCACAGTTTGGCCCTCAGAAATGCTGCCAGCAAGCACTTGATATGATCAATCTGCTACCAGGAGCTCCACTTCAGCACCAAATGCCTGCATCGCTGGGTGATTACCAACACAGGGGGACTGGGAAACACCACCTCATCAACTCTTGCTCTCCCCCAGCCAAACAACTGGGGATGAAGTTAGCAGGGACTTGTGCTGCTACTTCAGTTGGCTCTACTGATACCATGGGGATACTAGTCCTGGAAAGCAGGCTGACATTTTTCCAGCAGCGAAACAAGCCTTCAGCTGAGCACTATGGACTTCAACATCTCATGCCATCAGCTGCTGCATGTTTCATTGCTGCTTCACATCTTGCTGCCCAGAGAGGACAGAGTGCCACAAGATCATGGACAGAAGTGGGATGGGGTCTCACTCAGCCAATACAGGCCTTAGAGGAAAGATGTCTTAGTTTCCAAATCTTACAAGCAGTGAGCCTATCTCAGTGATATAGGCAGTCCTGGCTGCATTCAGCCCCTTCCTGCCCTCCCACTGCCTGCCCCAGGCTGCCCAGAAGAGAGGACCCTTCATCTCCAGGGCTTTATAGAGAGCAGGAGGCAGCCCCCAGGGAGGCTGTGAGCACTGAAGTGTTGAGCTATGCATGAGGAAGATAACTCAATCCCACAGGCACCCGCTTCAAAAACATCCCTGCTGTGTCTATTAGCTTTTATCACCAATAATGTTTTAGGAACAACTGAGTACTTGGGTTCCCCTTTCCCTAGGCTTTCCCCTGAAAACCAAGCAAAACCAGCTAGCACACACAGCTGCTCCTTCATTTAGAAGGACAGCATTGCATCTGCTTTAGCCAAAGCATGGCAAGAAACAACACTCAGATAACAGATGATTTACACAACAAAATACATCTGGAAGTAAAAAGCACTTTCCATGCACACTGAGTGCTACCCCTTTAGCCAGGCTCTTTTGGATTCCTACTCCACATTTCATTTTTTTGGCAAGGAAAGCTATCTACTCTCAGACCTGCTTGACACATCTCAGGCACCGCACTTCCTATAAACACAGGTTTGGAGTAGCCAAATAAAGTAAAAGGCAGCAAAATGGGTTCTTCAAGCAGTTCCTGCCCAGTAGTCACCCAGCAGACTCTTGTCATCAGCAAACCATTGCCAAGTGCTACATGTACACTGTACTGTAAGCAGTTATGGAGATAATGCTGACCATGCAAGAGCTATGTGGAAAGCTAAAGGAACCAGATGAAAACTTGTACCAGTCATTTTACAATGTTACTACCCTTCACCTACCACAGTGGGAACAGATTGATAGAAAGATGTGGAAGGAGCCATAGGAACAGATACCATCCCCAGCACAGCACCACCCAGCCAACCGCCTGCTTAGCTGAGAGACCCTGGGATCTGGGGAGCGCTTGGGCAAGCACAGCACTAAGTTAACATGCCTTTATTTACAAGTCCCAGAGGGCCACATTTCCTGTACAAAGCCCACAAAGGGAAGTTAGTTGTTTCTTTCATCAGTGTCTGGCTCTGTTCCAGAGCCTTTCTGTCTCCACAGAAGCCTCTCCAGTAAAGTTGTTTCCACTGAGTCTCCTTTCCTTATGCCCAGCCCTCAGGTGAGTAGGGGTTAGAGGGACGCCTCTAGGGTGCCAGCCTGGACCCAGATCAACTGCAGTGCTCAGACCCATTCATGCACAGCAGCCTAAAGCTGCAGTAGGAGCTTCCCACGAGCTCACAGGGACAGGAGACAGACTTGCCACCTCCCAGGCAGTGTGGCTGACTCTCTCTCACTCTAACCCCTGATATTTATCCAAAAAAAAGCACGTCGGGGAGAATCTGGAGTCATCTCTCATCACATACACACACTCCACATACGTAATTTCAGGCTGAGCAGTGATAGCAGCAAAACAGTTTACTTCCAGATAAAGTTTTAATAGGTTCTGACCCCCAGCAGCCACACAGCTTGGCAACCTGCTCTTTCATTCACACAATGCCCACATGAACACTGCAGTAGAGTCAATGACAGAAGCACACACCAGATTCTTAAAATTGCCAACCCTGTCTGTAGACACTGCCAATACCCTTAACTCCCACTTATTTGCTACCCATAGATAAATTGTTCAGAAATAATGCCATGAGCATCGTTTAATCACTAGAAATGCAATTCAAACAAGGCTATAAAGGTCAGCTCTCAGCCCAAGAACTAGCATCACAACAGGAGCCAGAGCTAAGCCTATATTAGATAGTGCCTGAGCTTAACCAGCACATAGCTGAGCCCATGAGGCTACACAAGGTTTGTTTTGCTGACCACTTCAGTATGCAAGGTAGCAGGCATGTGACAGTAAGGAGATGGGAATGCAGTTGTGCACAGGGTTCACAATGGAGGGAAAGTTCAAGCTGGAGAAGAGCCTGAACTGCTCACCTCTGATATTATAGGCAACTCACATCCAACCCCCCTTTTCTTTTTAAACTTGATTGACTTGAACAAGGAGTTTGACTGCAATAAAAAAAAAAACCAAATAAATAGAACAGTAGACAGCTTTCAGTGGCTTTCACACAGTGAAGTCTAATATGTTTTGAGGCTATTTTGTACTCTTCAATACCATTGTAGCAAGAAACTGCCATCAATTTTGACAGAAGCAGGTTCATTAAAGTTGTACCAAAGCTCCACGGAGAGCAGCACAACAGCTCTGGAACACCACCAACAGCAGGGAGGAGAGCATTCAGTAGGCAGGAGACATTGCAGATGCCCTGTACTGAAAGGATGTACTGTACTGAATTGAGCACCACTCCTGGGATCCAGGTGAAAAAGCTAAAAGCTGCCCCTGTGACAGCAGTAAGACCTCAGCAAGAAGCAGCACAGGACTTTAGGGCAGAGATTGCTATGGGATTGGTCAGGTATAGGATAAACTCCTTAACTCATAAGCCACTCTTGAGAAAGCAAATGAGTAGAACAGCATTTCTACAGACCTACTTCAACTTCACTGAATTTAGTGGATTACTACACAGAACTGCCAATGAACAACAATACCTTTTATCAGATGGAACATTTACTCCTCTTAATGATACTCCTGAAGTACAGATTTGTTTCAAAGTAGTTACAGGGGGGAAAAAAAAGACTCCTCTTTTCATAGCCATCCATGCATACCCACTCTCCACCCCAACAGCTGTATAGCTTCAGTTCTGCTGTATACCTTTTCAGATTTATTAGTTGCCCTGCTACAAACTTCTGGTTTTTCCTGGTTGCACTGTTCTGCCGGGGTGAGGAATGTGGGAGGGATCTATAATATTTTTATGATTATTGTATGACCTTCTATTAGCTTGGTGGGATTGAGTCCCAGGGCTCTCCCCTGAGAGCAGGGCAAGCATCCCTTGAAATGGATGTTCATGGAGAGACAGAGGTCAAAGCAACAGCAGCCTGAACACTGGTAGGAGTTCTAATTATGAAAGAGGCTGCTATAGGTTGGTATTTTGGGAGCCGCTAAATTAAAAAGCAAGTAAGAAACAGGAGGATCTTCTCAAAAGATAGAGCACTTCTACCTCCTGCCTGTTAGGGATATGAATTTTCTAAGCCAGCAGTGATTTGCTGTGCCTGTTTTATCAGGGTCACAGAGCACCAAATCAAATCTTGTCTCCACTTCTATCTCTCTCTTGTCATGCCAAGGGGGAAGCTAGTCCCCCTAAATCCCTCTCACCAGCACAGATTAAATTGCTTAAGAAAGGTATCATCTTCCCTTACTTCACTTTAGAGCCTAGAGGCTAACGTTAGTGGCTTTGTGGCAGCATACTCACACAGAGCATTGCCTTGTTAAAGCTGCAAGTTTTTCAAGCAGACATGAAGCTGAAGTAAGGACAAATTCAGTTAAAAGTGGAACAATTGTATTGAGAGTTTGAATTTAAAAGAATTCCACCTCTCCTCATGACCTCTCTTTTCTGCCCGGCTCTCAAAAAAATTAACTTCAGTACACAATTCAATGCAAACATCAAAAACAAGTTTTATCCCAGGGGATGACAGTACAGAGGATTCACAGTCCTGTAGTCCCACTACAACTAATTTCTTGTCTACTCTACTAACTGAAAATACTACACACCAACCTATGAAGTTGTCAAAGCAAGCAGTGGCAGTAAGCAAAGTTTGTATCTGCTGGTACCCTTGAGAGGAAGCCTTGAAGGACATCAAAATGGCATTCTAAGCCCCAGACCCTCTCAGGGCTCAGAGAGCCCAGGGTGAAGGATTGACAGCCCGACACAAAGCTGCCTAAGCCTCAAGACCCTGCCCACATCCCCCATTTGCGAGCAAAGCACAGACCAGGCCAAAGGGTCTCACATTGCCAAGTTGGGGAAGAAGCACTTTTCAACCTCTTCATAATTAAAGCTCTTCTCAGAGGGCATAGAGGCAGTTTGTCTCCTCGTGTTGGGGAGTGGCTTGTGCTCCATAATGGGAGCAGGCTGCTGGCTAACAGGTGGTCTGTGGACCCTATTTGTTTGCTTATGGAGCGCTCCCAGGCCAGGCAGGTAAGCAGCACGCTGCCCTTACTGCTCTGGAAACTGAGCTCACAAACCGCACAGATCAGCAGCTACACAAGGTCTGTTGGGGATAGAATGTCTGGGCAAGAATCTAGCACAGCCTGCACCAGCAGCACAGGGGAACAACTCCATCCCCATAGCATCAGCACAGCCCTTGTTACCATGGGACAGCCTGGGACACACAAAGCTGCCAGCATCAAATTCATAAAAGCTTAATTTGCCCTGCTGTCATTGCTTAAGGAAGGAACGAGTTGCACTGAACACTGTGTTCCTACCAGATATGTTTATAGGAGGGGAAAAAAAATAGTCTTCCAGTTGGGACCAAAGCTATTTGTGGCCACAGACAGGCTCCAACAGGACCTTCAGGAGGAACATTACTGGAGCTGCAGCCAGCTGCCTGCCACTGGAGATGCTGGCAAGAACAGATCTACTCCTCCTCGCACATACATAGGAAGGTGTTTTACAAGCTGGTTTTAACTCCATTTCAGCAGCAGAACCAAACCCTAAAACCTTGGACTGTGGCAAAACAGAACCAGCAGCATGCCCAGCTAACCAGCAGATGTGATGCAAAGCTAGTGCTAACACCAAAGCTTTATCATCTTACATTCTTAGATGATTAACAGACATCAGACCTCACTCCCAGCAGTACAGGTACAAAAAGGTAGCAAACTCAGCTGAAGCCTGTATGCCTGAAGCCTCTATTTTGTTTTCAATCAAGTTAACCTGAACAGACAAAGCATCTAAACATCTCACCTTAAGTGAGCTAACACATGAAACACAGAACCAGAGATACTACAGCAGCAAGGTTAAGCATACTACAGAGAACATCAGTAGGCCCAGACCCACCAGTGGTGCTCATGCACTGCAGTCTACCCAGGAACTGGCCCTGCATTTCCCAGCTGAACTGGGCACAGTCTCCTGCTCTGACAGGTGTTCCAACCCTTGGGGCAGCACTCTTCCCTAGACAGGACACTCACCTTCAGAGACAGTAACAAAAAGAAAAAGGTAGCCATTGTAAGCATACATCCTTACCTCTAAACCCAGGCATCAAGAGACAGCAGCAATGGGACAGAATGTGCATCTCAAAGCCCATTTAAAAAGGGTAGCTATATCCAGCTCCATGTGAACAAATCCCAAACATTTCCTAGAAAAACTTGTTCACCCCTTGTCATTGATATTTAAGTACCCTGCTGTGCTCCCATAGGCCATCACAACCCAACAAGCCCACCTTGCACCTGTGAGAGGGCCACCTCCCAGGTGCAGCCCATCTGGGCATCTAAAATCCCAATCCCATCTCCCCCAGGTGCAGTCTGGGAAGCATGAAAAAGGCTGGGGAAGGAACAAACATAGGTGTTAGCCAGTAGATGAGTAACAGCATTTGTTTGTAACTCTAGATTGCAGGTTTGAGTTTTGGGATAGTCCCATAAAAGCATACTGGGAACATTCCCAGAGGGCACAATGGCAAGTTATGCTTTGACAAGTTGAAGCAATGCAAAATGATTAGATACGAGAATGTTGTGCTCAGGCACATGGTCTGTTTGCATAACGGTGTGCCTGAAACTTTGCTTTCTTTTCAACTAGAACAGTTTGTCAAAGTGTTTGTAGCACGAGGTGTGTTATTACTTTGAGTTAAGAATGCTTCTCCTTCCTGAACAGCTGCTCTGAAGCCTTTCCTCAGACTGAACCCTACTGCCCATGGATACCCCAGGCCTTTACCTTCCACACTTGATGGGTAGTGCTGGTTAGTTGAAAGGACAGCCAGCAGCTGCCCCGTGCCCACAGTGGGCTATTGAGCACTGATACAGCCTAATGTTTTATTTTTAATGAGTATCTCCAATTGAATGCAAGTGCTGCCTCATTGAGTGTTTCTTGTAAGCAAAAGAAGACAAATGCGTTCCAGACACTGGGGTATGGGAGGAGGAGGAACGCACAGTTCACTCCCAACTGTCATCACATTGCTCTTGCAGGCAGCTTCCCCTTCTCAGGGGTTTGCACCAGAGGAGGGCATGGCTGAGAGCACTGCAGCAGGAAACCTCACACTTGGCTCTGCCCAGACTGATGTGATAGCCAGAAATGATAAACTCGGTGTAGGGCTGTGTCCTCTTAAAAAGAAGATGCAGAGATACATCAGGTAAAGGTGCTTGTGTCATCTCACAGCTCCTGGGGGTCTGCGTTGCTTGTGAACTGCCTTGGTACTAGTCCAAAGGTAATGGCAGCCACTTGTCCTGTGACCTGTGCAGAATTCTTGGCTTTTCAGAGCGTCACTCTCAACAGCAAGCTTAGGAACAGAGGCAGCTCACAGGAGGGCAAGGCAGGGCTAGGCTGGTATCATTCCTGTGTTGACTCTCAGGAAGCTTAGCCAGAGTGTGTGGGTGACCCAGTGCTCCCCAGCCCATATGCAGCCTTGTCACTACCCAGTGACAACATCTGGAGCACCCTCCTTGAGGATGGGCAGAGGAGACTGAGTTGTTCTTGAAATTGCTGGCAGGGCACAGCCAAGTCATATTTAAATGAGTCTCCCCTTGTAAGAATGCTTAAAGAAGAGCCTGAATTAAAAAACTGGATCTGACCCATGTTCACATCCACAGGTGACCTCACCTTCTGGTCCTTTTGCCAGCAGCAGGTGCAGCTGGCATTCACACTCATACAACCTGGAGTTGCTTCCAACCTTCTCAATTCTTACACGTGTCCCTCCCTAACCTCCACACACCTTTTTCCAGCCTCTTCTTTAGCTTACTACACCTGTGATGGCCTCTCTTACTAAATGTAAGTGTGCAGACTCAACTACATAAATAAAATGGCCCACATGGTCAGCACACATGCAGGCAGGATGTCTTTCCTATGGACAGGACAGCCAATTGCTAGGCAAATCCCAAGCCTTGCACTCCTGTGCTGAGAATGGGAGCCTAAGGCCTAGGAGCAACAACAAGTTGGCTTAGAACAGCTGATGCCTATCTTCAGCTGGAGTGAGACATGCTAGCAGTGCTGGCAGGACTCTCAATGCAGGTCAGCCTCCTCCCCTGCCTCCACACCAGCCAAGTACAGTGGGGTCACAGGCTTGCAGGGGAAGCCCCCTCTTTGCTGAGCTGTTCCTCAGTGTCTCTCCAGGAACTCAACCAGCCCCATTTGAGCCCCATCTTCTGGCATTCCATCTCTGTGCCTGCTGCTGCTCCTTCTCACTCTCACCCTCTCCTTGTCTCCAGCCCTGGCTGTGACAAACCTCCTCTTTTAAACCTCAATACTCAAACCCCTTTGAGACAACAGAGAGGTGATGGGTCCTGCTGTGCTTGTTTGCTTTGCAGCCTTTCAGAGGCGGCTCCAAGTACAATGAAGACCCAGAATAAATCCCACCAAATAGGAACACTTTCATAAATAACCTCAGCTATATAGCTTGCAAGTCCTCAAACATTTCTTCATCTCTGCAGCCAAAAACATGTGTTTTGTGTTGTTTCACATAAATCCTCTCTGTATTTATCTTTGCAAACCCTTCTATAAATTGCTCACTGGGCTTCAAAACGCAGCAAGCAGTCCCTTTGATGTGTGTCTCAAACACCAGGTGAATCAATCACTGCTATGTACACCTTGTTTGCTCCCACGCAGGGAGAAGTTACTGGTCCCCTTTGCCAGAAAAAAGGGCAAGAAGTCAAATGATTTTGATGGATGGATAAATGTCTGTGGGCTGACCCTCCTGCGCAGAGCTTGTTTATACTGTGAGCTAGCAGTACTCCCTCCTCCTGCTAGCTGATAAAATACTCCTTCTCCATCTCTCCTTATGAAATACACTCCAGTCCAAGAGACTGTACATGAATATTTGATCTCTTTGTAAGTTTCTTTTCTACTATTACACTTCCCCCATGGTGGCAATTCTCCTCTTACAGGAATAAGCAGAGCACCAGTCCAGTCCTGTGGTGCCAAACGGGTGTACCAGTCCCATTACAGACCCACTCTGCAGGGGTGTATTTCACTCAGTATCATCACAGCACAGCTTGTAGCATTTACCCTGTGAGTGACTCATGTTAATTCAGGTTACAGCTGAGGTGAGTATCTTTCCTGATTGAGAGCCACCATTGGATTTCTCAAGGGATGTGCAGACTCAGTGGCAGGCAGGAGGGATGCATCACCCTGGGCTGAGCTGTGCTGACCTGCTGTGTGCTGTCTGCATTGAAGCTCCCTGCCCCCGCTTCCCCATTCAGAATGGAGATGAGTCAGTGCAATAGCAAAACTAGGAGCCTCTCCTTTGTTTTGACACAGTGCTCCCATTGGCAATGTCATCAGCTCTCAGAGCTGAGAACCAGCCTGCACATCCTGCACACCATAGTGTGGCTGTCATTGCTCCCAATGGGACAGCTCATCTTAGCAATGATTTGGAGGGGAAGCCAGGGGGATGGGGAAGTTGGATAATGGGAACTGCAGCCTGAGGCATCTTGGCCAGTGGTCCACATATGTGGTGTGACAGCCCACTGGTGGGGAAGGAGCTGGCTAGTCTGAAGAGGGGACTCCAGTCTTTGTTCAGGGGTTCCAAGAGCAGTTGAGCTGCTGATCCAGAACGAATACGTGTGATCAATTTCATCCCTTCTTCTGCTATACTACAATAGACTGAGTCTGCTCTAGAGTACTCCCTGGGTAGTCTATCTGCCCCTGCACCATGCCTGAGCAGTTACATATTGTATCCCTGGGCACTGTGCTTCCTTTTTACCTGTGATGTGGGGCTGGACTTCTTTTGCTACTGCTTACTGCTTTATGGTTGGGGTTCCTGCATGTGTGGGCTGCATGGATGGTCCATGTGACAGAGCTAAGATCTCCTGTCATCACCTGAGAGCCCAGGTCAGGCTCCAAGGCCTGAGCCCTGCCTCCAGGGAGCATCCCATATGGCATGAGCACCACATCCCTACCAGAGATGTACTCGCACTGCAGTGCTTTCCAGCTCTCAGCCCTGCTCCTGCCTCAACCCTCCTACTGTTCACTCTGCTGCCAGCAAATAAATGTCATGGGCAGCTGAGAAGCAGTGAGACCAGAGGCAATCATTGCCTTGGGGTTTAACAGCACCTTGACCCCAGTCTGAGCACTCCTGATGTCTTCTCTCCCTGCTGCATTCTGTCTTTAGCTCTGCTGTCATCCCATTGAAGAGCATGAGTTTAAATCATGCAATTAAAAGTAATGCTGCTAATAACAATGAACAGAGGGGGAAGGGTTCCACTTGGGAATTTTCTTATCTCTGGGTTTTGAGTCTCTTTTTGCAACTTTATGAGCTGGGAATGTGTTTTCAGTGGGGCTTGCATAAGGGATACGTTAGTGCACTGCTGGGAAAGCCTCAGAGCCAAGTGTCAGATAGGCAACCATACAGGGGAAGGGGTGCTCGTGCTGACATGTAGGGATATCTTGTTCTGATGAGGGTGGCTAACCTGGGCTTGGGGGGAGCCTTGAAAGTGTCACAGGACTAGCAGCCCCACCCCACCCCACATAAACTGTTATGGACTGGTGTTGGCCTCAGCTCTGGGATCTTCCAATCCTCCTAGTTTCCACGGGATCCATGTGGCATCTATCACACTATTCTTGCTCAGATAGTAAAACTTTACGGCATCTTTCATCATCGCCTTGCAGAGGGCTGGCTGCAGCCTGCAATTTGCAGGGAGCAGCCAGGATGGCGGTGGGCTCCTGCTGTCCCCTGCCGGCAGCCCCACATGGTTGTGGCACTGTCTGGGTGGCAGCAGGCCCTGGTGGACTGCAGGCAGGTCACCTTATCATGCCAGACAGGGGCGATGCTTAGAGAAACCAAACAGAAACCTTCTCTGATTCCCACCAGGGCTGAATGTTTGAAGTTGCAGCACTTAATGCTGTTTCACAGGGTGAGGTGTGTGCTGTTAAATGCAGACACGGCACAGTGGCCTTGGTGGCCGTACTACTACAATGTGACTAAAATGGAGTGTGAGAAGGGAAAGACGAAAGTGGGGACCAGCATTGCTATGAAACACTAACATGGCATAAAATCCTCTCAGCTCAACCCATACATCACTGGAAGCAGCCAGTAAATGTGAATCCTGGCTGACAGCCAGGGTGCAGATGGCAAGCCTCTATGCACGGAAAATAGCTTAATGTGCAGTGGAGACCACTGCTATCAAGGCTTCCAGAACAGGCTGTGCTGGTGCATAGGTTTTGCAGTGTTGGTTACAGGCTGTTAAACCCCTGTAGGTCATAAGTTCTCATTGTTTTTCAACTGCATAAATTCACTCCAAAAATCCTCACAGAAACACGTACAAATGGCTCACAGCTTCACTGAAGGTATCAGCTCCTCACTTGAAAGGAAGCAGAATGAGAGGAGATCCCTCTACCAAGAAAGGTCACGGGTTCATTTGCTGGTACTGCAGCTGGA